>CM028754.1:33512911-33704153 GCA_016801395.1 Leptodermis oblonga
TCTGTGATCTATTGTGCTCAAGGGGAAACCCTAATATTTAGGGGACGAGTCGAACGAGGAAAGTTCATATGATATGTTTCCATTTTCCCCATGCATGGCCCAGCCGATTCCATCAGAAGATGATATGTCTATGCATGAATGGCAAGGACGCACTGAATATGATGAAAGTCTATGAGGAGGTTTCGAAGAAAGGCAAGAAAAGTAAGAAAGGTAAGAAACGAAAGAATACAAATTAACACAGCTTTAAAGGTTACTGTCATTTTCGTCGTTTCTTTTCTTGTCCAATAATATTAAGAAATGTAAGAACACTAAGAGTCTAGCTTGAAAAATGTATAACTTCATTATTAATAAATTATATGGTACATCACCAAAAATAAATAAATTGCTACACTATTTTCTATTCACATTATATTATAGTATATTATAGATCCCCTCAATTTGAATATTTTCTATTCACATTATATTATATAACCCTCAATTTAAATAGAAATTTAATGGCATAGTTTGGAAAAAATCAAACGGTAAGTTAAAAATTCAGAGAAGCACCGCCTGCGACCGATTCTCCGATTAAAGTTATCAGGTTGTATTAATGTATATTGTTTGCTTGTTTAAAATGCCAAGCTTTACTTTTGGGCAAGGAATAATTCCTACTGTAGCTAGCATGGAACTTTGGAACTTTTGGGCAAGGAATAAGTTGGTTATTTTTAAACATGTATAGAAACTTAGAAACGATGTTGGTGAACTCGTTTTCAATGCAAATAATTATTTCATTATTTTTAAAATTCGTTTAAAAATAATTATTTGACTAAAATTAATTTTAGTTATTTTAAAAATAATGTTAGTTATAAAGCAGGATAAAACGAATTCATTGCATTTGAATTGATTTTCTACTAAAATTAGTTTTATTATATTTTTAAAATGAAATTAATTTTATTGAGAAAACGAATTCATTGAATTCGTTTCTTAATGATATTTAAATGTAAAGAAGGAAAAAAAAATTTTCTATATTCTAAGAAAACGAATCCGTTTACATAATTTTTTTTTCCTTCTGATGTTTAAAAAAAAGAAAAATTCTGTAAGGAAACGAATTGAACGAATTCAATTCTTTTCTTTACAGAATTTATTTTTTAGCTTTTTGTTAAAAATATTTTGTGGAAAACGAAGTTGGAAGATTCACTTTCAGATGAAACCGAATCTCCCCACTTCGTTTTCAGGATGCTTTGGGAATTTCATTCGTTTTTTATTATTTTCGTATTTATATGTGCCCAAAATGAATATTGAGGGAAATAAATTGAATATACAACATTGTGTCCTACAACTTCAACAGTTCTATGCCATTAAAAAATTGCACTCTGGTATTTGATCATCATTAAACAAAACAGAACATATATACCATGGAGCACATAAATAGTGAGACATCTTAGCTGATAGTACAAAAATTAGAATATCGGTCTTAACCAAAACTGTGGCAACCCTCAATTTAAATAGTTGTAGCTGAAAATATTACTGAACATTAATAATTACGGAGAAGCACACAGAACCTGAGTCATACAGTCCGCCTCAACCATATACATCACAGAAATCACGAAGCTAATAACACGAAACCGACTCTAGAAACAAAAATTGAATTTATTAAACTATAATCGATCTGCTAATAACACGAAAAGAAATTAAATAACTTAATTTAATCGTAGAAATCGCCAAAGTAAATCCTGAACATGGTTCGGAACATGCTTCTATACTGAGGTTCGACATCACCCAGCAATTCTTTGACAGACCACTTGTTCAAATCGGGTATGTACTTCTCTTCCCCTATGTCATCAATTACAACCCTTTTAACCGTCCCTTGATCCGGACTTGTTGGCGATTGTAACGGCATTGCGGTTATGACCGTGTTTGACTCTTCGTCGGTGTGAATTCGTTCAAGATGTGAGTGCGTTTTCGCTCTACTTCGTCGGCATTGGCCATATCTGCAATTATGCGTTGCTCGATCCGGCTTTGAGCAAAGATGAGTTGAATGGTGTGCGACAGTTTATCGCCCCGTATGTATTGTGTCATGAGCTTGAAAAATTTTTGGATTCAGATTACTATGTATAATATTATATTAGTAGAAATTTTATTTGGGTACTTATGAAAGCAAAACCGATTTGTAGATATCAAATTTACTGTTCTGTTTCAAATGGTGTTTTGTTGAACTTATCTCTACTCAAAATGTAGGATATAGTGGGTAATGAGAGTATATTCTGATACTCAAGAGCTTTTCATGCTTTAATAGGGTAAATCCCAAAAACCATTATGTGGAAAGAGAAATCGTTTGAAATTCGGAAGACATAAGGGTCTATACGAGGCAATTTTTTTTTCTCGGTGTCATTGGAGGCGGGTTCTCGCTGCATCTGCCTCCAATTATCAGTTATTGGAGGCGGGTGCTCCTCCAATAACCGGTTATAGGCACCCACCTCCAATGCCAGGAACTGGAGGCGGGTCCATCTCAATTAGGAGAGGCAGGTGAGGGTACCTCATTGGAGGCGCCCGCACTGGAGGCGGGTGCACACACCTGCCACCGGCCTCCAATAGCCCTTAGGACCCGGCAACAATTCAACAGGCAATATTGCCGGTTCTTGCATTGTTGGAGGTTATATTTCATATTTTTTTCATGGAAGAAGAAGAATTAATTTGTTTGTAACTCTGAAGGATGAGATTATTTGGAATTCACCATCATGGATTTGATAGATTGTCTCCTTGTAAATAAAGGGAAAAAATGCCACCATAAGTCACTCAGATTTCAAAATCGTTTCGTTTCGTGCATTCAATTAAATTTTAAGGTTAATTTTAACAAAAACTGAATGATTTTTGTCACTTTAGCCCTTGAAATCCTCTAAAACGCAATATTTCAGCTATTTCTTAAAAATTTTATGGTTAACTTTAAACAGGAAAAAAAATTTCCACGGATTGTACATGAAAATTACAAAAAATTACTTATTTTATGAGTTGTACATTAAAATTCATAAAAAGTTATATATTTTTAGGGCCTATTCATTATTGTTTTTGAAAACATGTATTTGGGAAAAGGAATTAATTCAATATAAAAAGTGTATTGAAAATATATTTAGTGCAGTTAAATAGTAAAATATTGTACTGAAAATGATGATTTTTTAAAATCTTTTTTCATAATAAAAGTCGTATTTCAAGTGGTTTTTACATTATTAACAAAATGCTTTGAAGTGGTTTTCAGGGTCATGATTAATTAAAAGGGCCAATAATGATGAATATAATTGGTCTTATTTCAAGTTTTTATTTTTTTTATATAACAAAGGAATTAGTCATAAGCTGTTTACATGGGTGACAAAATGCTTTGGCAATTTTCCAAACAGCAATTGAAATTTTACATAAAGACCAAAACAATTTACAATAATCAAACCGCAAAGATGGGAAAATCTATTAATACTTGGATAATGTTCGATGGAATTACATCCGTGACAAAACTCGAATAAATACAGATAAATTAGGAAATAGTACAGTGAATGATGTGTAATAAATGAAAATATAATCATCTCTTATTATAGTATAATTGATGTCTTTATTTTCTAGCATTATTCACATCATTCACTGTGCCACTTCACTTGATTAATTAATAATTTAATTTAAAGATCATTACTCAATAATATATATACATATATTTATTTATTTATTTGAAGTTGGTACTTTTGTCTTCAGCACGTAGCCCAAGTGGAGCTGAAGATGACCGACCATCTTCATTGAATACAGCTGCCAATCACAAACAAGTTGGAGTCAGTCACGTACAACACGACAACTACTTTTGTAAAATTAAGTTGTCTAACTAATTCATTCATATATATCTTCAGGAAAGACTTAGACATGATTTTTAGGTTTCTTTATTTGTTTAATTTAATTTAACTAAATCTCACCAATGCAGCAACGCCAACATTAAGATGTATTTTTGTGAAAGTAGGGGTAATAAGGTCAATTTATGTGAATGAGGACAATAACATTAATTTCTTTTTGATCTAAAATAAAAAAGATGTTTTAGAGGAATAACATTTCTAAAATAAATGATATTTCTAAAATAATTTTTTTAAATTATCATTGTTTTAACTTATCCAACTAAGAGTACTTATCTTACTGGTCTTCTAACTATCACTTCTCATGTTATTTGGATCAACTGAATTAAAACTCCCAAATTCCTATTAATATTAAATTGCAATAATTTAAAAAATTATAATTTAAACGAATTCTTTAATCCATCAATCACAAAATCTCTAAATCATCATTTAATTTGGATAAGAGGGAGTATGAAATAGTGAAAATTCAAAAGATAAAAGATGTATTTCAAAAATACACCGAGACAAAATGTAATTAAGGCTATTATATAATTGATTTACCAGCAACATGATGGATGTTCTTCTTCATCTTCATTAATTTGAGGCCTGGAAGAAGGTGGTTCTGAATTGATCACTTTTTGACAATTACCGCAGTAACTATTACCGAATAGAATGCTTGTGTATTCTTCATGGTAATATTTTCTTTAAAATTACCGCCGCAACGTTGACACGCTACATTCTCTTCAGGGTTCACGTTGGCTTCATTTCCATGTAATTAAATAAATAATCAATTAATCTCAATTATGTAAATATAATTAAGAAAGGGAAATTACTTAATTAATTACCTGTAATACTGATTCTGTTTCTGGATGATGATCTTCTCATATTCCTATTGGAGTTGGGCATTGTGTTTTGAGTATCAACCTTTCGAAAGAGTTAATGAAGCAGTTATAATTAGTTTCAACTAAATTGAAAAAAAACACTGAAAAATTTTTATAATCAGAAATGCATACAATTAAATATATCTTTACTTTATAGTGACAGGTGTTTGGACATTTAATCGATAAAGTGTCATTATTTCTCAAAAATTGATCGTCGCTAAATTACTATTTTCTTCACCTCACATGAGTTAAGATCAGAGTCCTGTAAAGACTTCAAGGGTTAATTAGATAATTTACTACTTTTTGAATGTAATATGTACTTCTCAATTTTATATTGACACTTGAAAAAGAATGAAATATGTAGTCACTAAAAGTGCAAAATTGTTAGGCTATCTTCTTTTAGCGACTCAAATGAAAAATTTTTGATTTGAGAAGGAATATATTTTTGGAGGAAAAGATTAAAATTTAAAATTTGAATTTAGTAAAAAATGATGTTATTTCTTTGTATAAAATTTTTGAGGAAAAAGTAGTGATTTTTCTGTAACAAATGGAAAACAACAGTCTCATATGTCTAAGTAAAACTTAACTAGCTAGCTTGCCCTTCAGTCCCACCAAATATCTGTGGTCAAAAGTCAGCTGTAGGATACAATAATGTTAGTCCCACCAAATATGTTGGAGAAATCTTTTTTTTTTTTTTTTTTTCCTAGTATGATTAGGTTGATTTAGCCCCTGTGTAACATTAGCGGAGAGTGGTTAATTTAGCCTAATTTTATAAGCATCGATAATGTATTTACCCCAATATAAAACGTTGAGGTGAATATAGAAATACAACGTGAAAAGTTGGAGGTTTATTGAACACAACATAACATTGCATACTTATTTACACACCACATGGTAAAATATTAAGGGTTACAATAGACTCTTTCCATATATATATATATATATATATATATTGTTTCAAAACCACTGGTTTTCAAATGTAAACTCAAAAATTATACTTTTTCTGTTCCATTAAAAGAATTCACTTTATAAGTATTGAAAATAATAGTAAAAAGTGAACATTTCTTATGAAAGAGGGTGAGTAGTTACTTTGAACAATCTATACAAAATTCCCAGAGTGAAGGCAAATTAAGAAGATCCCTCGTGTGGATTATGATCTTACGGGGATGAGTACATTTCAAACTCAATAGCACTATGCATTTAACAACCTCATCAGTGATGTGTCGCCAATGATGGCAACAAAAAGTCTCTTTCAAAACATAATCATAGCCAAGACGACCGACCTAACCCACCCCAAATCTTATCACAATAAACTCCTGTAGGCTCCTATTTAGTGGTTTAAACCTCATTTTATATTTTTAATATAATTTTAATATTATAAAATTACAATACAAACCAATGTTTAAATTCAATTTTGATACCAATTACAAGCGGGCTACATGATCATCAACAACAGCTATTTCATCATATCTAATCATTTTCGATCTATATCCTCCCATGACCAGAAGAAAAATATAATTATCATACTAAAATTAAGGGTAGTTAATTAAGAAATGATTAATTATTATGGGTTGATTTGATCAAACTGAAACTAATTAAACCTAGAAAAGGGGAAAAGCGGATGACATTATGTCACCTACGTTGGTTGAAGTAAACTGTCCACTGTAGTACAATAATTTGAAAAATTGAAAACATAGTCCAAAGTACAATAATAGAGGATTCATTTCACGCAAGAAACCCATTAATTTCATGATGAATTAATAATCGAGTCATAGATCTTTACCGTAACAGTGCTCCCCATCACGGTGGCGGTGAAAGTAGTTGGCGATCCACCGCCGCGGGTTGTTGTCCCCTGTTGAGTTTGATCTGGATCGGGCAGCTCGTACTTGATCGACCTTGATCCAGGGGGGCATACAAAACGTACTGCATCCGACGCCTTTTGATCATGCTCATGCTCTGATACATTGAAAACCAAAAGAAATTAAAAAAAGAAGCTCTGAAAACCCTGATGAACAAATTAACCCTAGATTGAAATGAAAAACTTAATTAAACCTTCGTGCATCATCTTTTCGCAATAACTATGAAATGGGATTCGAATCTCTAGTTAATCAATTTCTCGTATGATCGATGATGTTCTTGATAGGGGTTAAATATATATATTTATATAATATATCTCTCTCTCTCTCTCTATATATATAGTAGAGACTAGTGAGCGATGGAGCAGAGTGATGAGTAGTACTGAAGAAGAAAGGAGGAGGGGTCTCAGAAATTTCTCTGCCTCTCGTATAAGCCGTGTTTTCCTTTATAAATTGAAGTAGAAGTTCCAAAAAAATGTCAATGTGTCAAAAGCTTTCTTCCGGGAAGGAATATGTCGGTGGAGAGTTGAGTTGATCGTTACTTTCGCCGTTGGAGTTCTTTCCTTCTCCGTTGGCAGAAAATCCCTGGAAATTTAATCTAGCCTCCTGGATGCATGTTTTCTATGGCAAAGTCGACATCGATGATCTGTAGGTCCCTTTGGGATTCTTCCCTGAAAATCCCATGAATTTTTCCTCTGCTCGACGGTTTGATTAATTTCCATGGCGGCCTGGAAGTCCTTCACATATATATCACTTTTGTCATCTTCTATAATATATGGTTATATCTTCGATCTGGAGTACTTTCTCCGTCTCATTTAAAGAGTCCACTTTCAAAAAATAATCTTATCCCATTTAAATAGTCCACTTCGAATTTATTTAGATTGCATATACCCTTACTAATATAAGAATATGTGGCTTACAATTAACCTTTACTTCTAAAGTAAGGATACAAGTGAAAAATATAGTGGTAAATTACTTATTTTAGGTATTGTATCTTATAACCCATAATAAGTTGTACAATTTCAAAGTGAACTCTTTAAGTGAGACGGAGAGAGTATTATTTATATGCTTTTGTTAGTTTATTGTTTTCACTATATGTAATATATGATTAACTTCACCCCATGTCTTCTGAACTCTTGCTTTGGCGTCATAGATGACCAAGTACGTAATATTTTTTCAACTCTTATATTTCTAAGTTTTGAATTCATGACCTCCTTGTTACAATAGTCTCCATTTATCTATTACCCCAATCCTCTCCCGACCAATTACGTATTATATACTCCTTCGGCCCCATTAAAAATATCTAGTACACCAATCGTATTTGAATCACAATATAAAATTCGAAACATAACAGATCTTTAATTATATGAGATACACACACAGACACATATATATATATATATAACGGGTGAGATTGTAGACCCTTCCAATGAACCATTCAACCCTTAATTTTGACCATGTATAACTTAATTATGTAATTGCATACTCAATTATATAAATTAAATTTAATGGTTGAACGGTTCTTTAAAAGTACTATAGTTTTTCCCGACACACAGATACATCAATTAATCAAGAACATTACGTGATGTAGTAGTGTCTAAAATTTTGATTTGTCATTAACCTGTTATATATGTTAGGCGTACATGTCATGATAATGAAGACAAAGCTTCAATTTATGCCTTACTTTTCAGACAATTAATTCATTTTTTTATATATCTAAGCCAACCAAACTAATATTACAAAGTATACTATTTTAATGAAAACCAGAAGTATATGAATGAAAATGAATGTTTTCTAAACATTTTCGGCTCCCCATATTATTCTTCCATACGTCTCAATAACACCCAATGTGTTTTAAGGATATAGTTCTAAAAACACCTTAACAAATTTGGAAAATGTATAATACTCTTTTTATAGTTTGAAAAAAATTATCAATTCTCGTTTGAAGGCATATTTTTACACGTTCAGACAAACTAAAAAAAGTGTTAGTTATATACAATTTTCAAATTAATTAACCTTAGTGGTGTATTATTATTTTGTACTATATATATATATGTATATATATACCATGTTGTTGTACCAAACCTTCAATATATATATATATATATATATAACCCAATGAATTAGTATTTCCCCTATTGGTTCAGCTTATTGGACAAAATTTATGTTCTTGAAAATATGTTTTATGATTAAACTTTTAAATGTTTATAATGTATTTAAAATGTAAAAAAATATATATAGTTAAATAATAAAAATGATAAAAAAAAAAAAGAAAATTTATTATAACATAAAAAATTTACTCTTAAAAACAAAAACCGAAACCAAAACATAATCACAAAGAAACAGGGGCAACCTGAGAAGTCAGAACACTTGGAATGCTTAAATATCACGACTCTGGCCCTTGACCAAATTAAAGAGCAAATGTAATTAAATGGAAATTAAAGATTGTTCGGAGATCATATTCATGTTTGTTCTTCCAAAAGTACTCCTCTTATTTATCATTGACGTCTCAATCTTGATGCCGGCCGGTGTTTGTGTCGGTACCGGGCTATACGGCAAATTGTGTTACAGCAAACAAACGAAGATCGATCCATCACCTCTCACGCTCCTATTATTTGAAGTTTTGAACCCTTGATTTTATATATGTTTACTTTAGCAACTTGGAAATTAACCATATAGTATATTTCTTTCAGGGACGACTCCGGCAGGCCGGGTGGTGGCAATATCGATGATCAACCGGCAAGAGCTAGCAGAAACAACTGCCAATATGTTGAAAACATTCATTTAATTTGCTGACATAAAATTAAACTTGTACGCACTGAAACTTGAAAGTGTAGAAAAATGCATTAATTAATTAATTTAAGTGAGAACTAAAGTAGAAAGATTATTACGTACCACCATGATGGATTGACCTCTTCTTCTTGAATTTTGTGTGTAGCGGTACTAGTACTAATCTGGTTTGGGTGTTGAAGAATATTTGAAATTGTATGACCAATGACCACTTTTTGACAATTGCCGCACATATCACTGTGCAACCATTTTTCCAAACTAGCGTCATCTGTTTCATTTTCCTTCTCTTCAAAATTTCTACCGCAAGATTTGCAGACGAGTACCTTCCCTTTATTATGCGTCTCTGTTATTAATCCAAAAAAACATATCATATTATATGATATATATATATATATGTATACATATATATATATGTACCAACATAAGAATTATAATATATTACACATTAAAAAAATCATAGAAAAGGGTTGAGTAACCTGGGGAATTGGAATAATCATATGCTTGATCTATGTGTGGGATTAATTAGGGATTGAAAAATATACTCTTTCGTCCCATTAAAAAAACCTAGTAATCAATAAAATTGTTTATCAGTAATAAGATACAACTCAAAATAAAATAATTTATATGGGACGAAAAGAGTATAGTGAAGTTACGTGCGGCCATAACAAAAAAATATAATGAAATTCCATACCAGTAGCTGATGATGATTGCACAGATGGTGGATTCAGAGAATTATTGGGGATAGCTTGAGCACTTTCAGGTGCTGGTATGTGAGTCGTAACCTTCAAAGATGTCACCAAAATTGAACAACGGAAGCATGTGATCGATTTCTAACTAAATATTGGATGATAAAATCTTAAACCCAAAACATAATAGAAATTAAGGTCTAACTAGAGGGGATAACTCACAGCGTGCAAGGTGCTGGTTTGATTCGACGTGCTGCTAACTGTTGTGTTGGTTGTAGGTGTGGTCTCATTCAGGTTCAAAGCAGCAGTTTGTGATCCACCTCCAGAATTAGAGGCCTGAAAAAAAGAAAAAGTTGCAGCCTTCTAAATTTTGACGAGTTAATTCAGAACAATCCGGCCGCATCGAATTTTGGTTTATGTATTAATGAAAATTAGGAACTTAGTCCAAGAAATATTGCCAGAAGGAAGCGTACTACAAGAGAAAATGGCATCGTAGTGCATCTATACAGAATATAAAAGATTTAAAAAAGGAAATCAGAAAGCTTCTTGCAATTAAAAATAGAGGAATTTAGGGCTTTAGTGACAAAAACAATCGTCGGTCAAGATGTTATTGAGCCACCATGCTTCACTTAACATTAATGAAATTTGACACTAGGTCGTCGCTAAAGTTTCAACTAGTGACAATATATTGATTTCATCACAATTGATGAGACTGAGGTAGGATGAAAACTGCTTAAACATGTTTAAAATAGCAAAAGCATGTATGACTAAATTAAAGTAACCCGGTAACTCACGACCAAGGTGCCGGTTCCATTTGCCGCGCTAACTGCTGTATTGGTTGAAGGTGTTGTGCCATGGAGGTTCAGAGCCGAACTCTGTGATTAAGGGATCAATTCAATTCAAAACAAATTAGATTAATTCACACATAAAATTAAAGATTGTTTCCCAGATAGATAGGAATAGCTAGACCTGAATATTGTTTGTAGGAATCCCAGAAGAATCGGCCTCAAACTTGGGAAGCCTTGTTCCCGGATAGCTCATGAAGAACAACTGATGAGATGCAGCTTTGTCTCCTAAACATCGATGATCGAGGCCGAAAGAGCGAAAAATGATCAGTTCCTAAGCTCAGTACTGAACTAATATGTGAAAGCTAGCGTTTTAACAAATATTTAAAACTGGATGATCCATCACAAACCTTGATGCATCTCTTCTTGTGAGATCCTGGAGGGTTCAAAATGCTGTGTGGGAGGTGCCTGCAAAGCCATATCTTGATGGTTCTTCATGGTTTGGTATTTTATCCCAGAGAAATGATGTTGTACTTTCTGTGAGTGAGTGACTTTTTCAACACTCAAATATATGTAGATCTTTCTTAGGAATTAAGAAGCTCTTGAAATGCATATTTAATTAATACTCCCATGTTCTATTAGAAATGTTCACTTTATAATACTAAAAATAATACTATAACGTGGACTCTTATAATGGAACAAAGAAAATATATGTATATTAATTAGTAGTACTCCTTCCGCCTTGAACCAAATTGGGTTCGGTCCTTCACTTTCAAAGATTTTCAATAAAAATCAGATCACCATTTTAATTTCTAGTGTAAATTTTTTTTATATTTTTTAACTTTTTCCCACTAATTTGTAGCAACATCAAGTTAATTTCTAACAAACACCGCTACTATTATATATGTATTTTCACTAAAATTTCTTTCTAACTTACTTAGTGCTATTGTTCATACTTGAGTCATTGTCCAAGTCTTAATTTGGATTGATTAGCTAGTGGCTGATATTTAGTCAATTAAGGCAGGCTTCCATAGTACTAGTTCACAAATTAAAGTTATGGTGCAGGTAGAATATTAAATACTTTTTGGAATATTCATGCTTCACCTTCCCCAAGTTCTTTAATTATTTGCATGCACACGTACAGATACGTCCCCTTCAACATGGGGTAGGGTTTGTTGATTAATTTGTTAATTAGAGAAGAGCTAGCTAGTGAATCAACTTTTAGTGCTATTTGCTTTGAAATTTTGAAGCTTTCACATACAACAATTCCTTTTAATTGTTATTATTGGGTGTAATTATCTTCTAGATATAATGCTTAATTAATTTTCTGGTCTTCTGAGTTAATTATGATCATTGCTGCGATCATAATTGGGTTGGTGAGTGTGAACCGACTGTGCGAAAGGGTTAAGGGCCAGAAGGCCAATTTAATCGGACCAGATCGAGAAACTAATTTCGATCATAATAATTTAGTTATAAATATATTATAATATATGAAAATTTTACATTCAATTAATTAATTGTAAATATATTCTCAATTTAAGAGTTTTATCTTAAGTTTTGATTCCATCACAGGTTAATCCAAGTTCAACCACGGGTCAACTAGATTTTAACCGAGTATGACCATATCTAATTTTCAAACAAAATCCGACTGATTACGATAAAGTTGGGTTAATTTGGTCAACCCATCGAATCAACAACACTGGTTATGATTAATTCAAATGTCTTGTTACAAGTGTTTGGATACTCTCATTTATATTCTTATTCGTTAATCATAAATTAATCGTAAAATTACATGTAAATATATTAGTAATAGTGAGTAGAAGTATAAAAATAAAAAAAATAAAAAAAAAAAATCTTCCCGATGAGATGTATATGATGATAAATTCAATGAAAAAATATCTTATGTTTGACAACTCAAGTGGGAACGGGTCTGCACCTTTTTCTGATCCCCCTCTTTCGAGCTATTTTTTGCAATAAATTAGGGCATGTTCTTTAACTTGAGTTTCAAACAAAATTTGAAACTTAATTTTGAAAAAATAATTTTATAATATAAAAGTATATTGAAAATATAAAAAGTGTAAGTAAATAGTAAAAAATTATATTAAAAATAATGAAAATTGATTATAAAATATTTTTTAAAAATTAATTTTAAACATTATTTCAAATCCAAAGAGAAGAATAATATATATGAAGAAAAATAGTACACCTTTCTTCTTAACCTTTTGGCCGGTAAGACCAAGACTTTCGACGTCAACGTCAACGTTAATTTATTGATTCTCTAAGACGACCAACATTAATTTCACCTTATATTTGCATTAATTAATTAATTAATGGGAATGAAAAGTGAGTGATAGACGTCATAGCATATGAAAGATTGTGATGCAACAAGTATACGTGGAGGCTCCAACAAGTATAGCGATGAAACCTTTTAATTGTACCGACATAAATAAATAAATGGAAAAATTATATTTTTACTTCACAATCTTTATCTAAGTATTAAGTGTAGTCTATATTCTTTAATAATTATTAAATGCAATTCACAATGTATCTTTTTTTTTTTTTTCCAATTTCAGTCTAAAAAAGCGGACCAAAACTAACGGTCTCTTCATTCTACATTAGTGAAAGCAAAGCAGTTTTAACCAACCCTAAACTATCTTCCTCCCTTCTTCCAAATCATTTGAATCCATTATAAAGGCTTCAAGTATGCAAGATCATTCAAATCGGGTGAAAATGGAGTACCAAATATGGTTTAGTAGTGTCAGTCAAACCCCGTTTTGACTAATGCCGGATTGAGGAGGCCATTAGTTTGAGTCAACTTTTTATTTTTGGACTGAAATTTAAAAAAGTAATTAAAAAAATAGATACATTGTAAACTATATTTGATAGTTATTAAAGAATGTGGACTACATTTGATATTTAAGTAAAATTATGATCTAAAAAGGCAGTTCATGCATAAGAGAATATTCTGTCAACACTCTTAGGTTACGTTTGGCATATCTGAAGAGAATTTAATTGTACCAATGAATAGAATTTCTTCGTTTGGAACTTGTAAAATGAATTGAAATTAAATCTGATTAATTATTTACATAATTCACGAAGCCCTTCAACAACAAGAAATCAAACAAGATATTTTGAACAAATGTAGCAAAAAGTAACTAAATTAAACCAAATTAAAATTCATAAAAACTATAGTTAATTGCAAAAACTCCCAAAACTTTACACAGATTTCAACTTACCCCTTGAAGTTTTAGTTTTTGTAATTAGCCCCCTAAAGTTTAAAACTTTGGCAATTAACCCCCTAAAGTTTTAATTTTTGCAATTAACCCCCTAAAATTTTAGTTTTGCAGCTAACCCCTTGAAGTTTTAATTTTCACAATTAACCCTCTAAAGTTTAAAAATTTAGAAATTAGCCCCCTGGACTTTTACTTTTCGGAATTAACTCCCTAAAGTTTAAAACTTTTGCAATCAACGCCTTAAAGTTTAAAACTTTTGCAATTAACCACTAAAGTTTTAATATAGCTCTAGTAAAACGTAAAGACATCCACAAAGAAATAGCAACGCCATAATGACAGGTCTTACACACCAATAATTAGTGACCTTTGATAGCAAGATAATCGAAACAACAGTCACAGATGAAATCCAAGTAATATTTTAATCTGTGACTGTTGTTTCGATTATCTTGCCATAAAAGGTCACTAATTGATGGTGTGTAAGGCCTGTCATTACGGCATTGCTTTTTCTTTGTGGATTCGTCTTTATAGTAAATAGCTACATTTAAACTTCAGGGGGTTAATTGGAAAAGTAAAATTTTAGGGGCTTAATTGCATAAATTTTAAATTTTAGGGGCTTAATTCCAAAAAATTAAAACTTTAGGGAGTTAATTGCAAAAAGTAAAAGTTTAGGGGGATAATTGCTAAAGTTTTAAACTTTAGGGGGTTAATTACAAAAATTAAAACTTCAGGGGGTTAGTTGCAAATACTACAACTTTAGGGGGTTAGTTACAAAAACTAAAATTTTAAGGGTTAATTGCAAAAGTTTTAAATTTCAGGGGGCTAACTACAAAAACTAAACCTTCAGGGGGTTTATTACACAAGTTTTAAACTTCAGGGGGTTAGTTGCAAAAATTAAAACTTCAGGGATAAGTTACGATCAGTGTAAAGTTTGGGGGTTTTTTGCAATTAACTCAAAAAACTAAAGTGACCATGGCACAATACCATGAAACTTGCAAAACTTCACACCTTTTTCTTAGTAGTAACTAGCTCTATGCCTAGTACATTGTATATATTTGTACAACACCACCTCATTCATTCATAATTCATCCCCATTCTCTCTGCCCACTTCTTCAGATCCCACCCACCTTTTATCACTCAAGCCATGGCCGAGATGTATATATTACTCTTTTCGTCTCATATAAAAACTTTTATTAATACTATTTTCAACATTAGAACTACAAGTAATTTTTTAGTGGGACAGAAAATATAATATACATACTTAGTTTGCGACATTAATTTCATAATTATTTTGTTTCGATGGCTAGAAGCTGACTTGAATGGTGCTCAAGGTTGATCTTGATTGCCGTGACTGCTACAAGGATGTCAAGAAAATTCTCTACACATTTCCTGGTAATTAATTAATTAATTAATTATTATCTTTTTGTTAATTAATTGACAAATAATAATTAATAATAATATTTTAGATTTTTGTCGTTCAATTTAATTTATGCTGTTTTGGGCAAGATCAGAAATTCAAGACCAGGCGTTCGATAATCAGAGAAATGAGGTGAGGATCACTGTGAAGTGCTGCAGCCCTGAAAATATCCGTGACAAATTATTATGTTCCAGAGGAGGGAAGGTTATTAAATCAGTTCGGATCATCCACCCATCAAACCCTACCATACAACCAGATAAAACAACAGCCACGGCGCCTCCTTTACCGACCCCGACACCTGCGGAAGCGACGCCTCCTGTCTCGGCTGTTCTGCCACCAGCAGCTGCTCTGGGAGTACCGGTCCCCTGTCAGTATTACCCGTTTCCGGTTGGGTTTGGGTGTCCTCTACGTGGAAACCCGTGCTCCCATGGAAGCCCGTGCCCCCGCAACCAAGCTATGATAACTTTTTCGGTTACAGATAATTAATTATGGGGAACGAATGCTTGCTATGTTTATGGATATATTAATTCGATGTTTTCATTTCTACTATAAAAAATAAAAATAAAAAAAAGATAAATTTCTGTTGACGTCAGTTCATTTCAAGATGAGAAATTATGGCTTTTATTCAATGAATTGCTTAACTTATTTATTTATTTTTTTGGTTTCTGGCTGAGATATAGAAGAAATAAATGTATTGAAGTTTTACGATAAAGATCAATTTTGAAGAAAAGAAAAAGCAAGGGAGAAGAATAAACCGATTAAAGAAATTAATAGAGTATTATTACAAGGTATTGGGTAGCAACAATTATGGTTTATGAACAGTATTCGGTAGAAAAAAAAAAGGGGGGGTAAAATTAAAATTTCAACGATTAAGAGAACTTTCGGAAACTTTCTTCACCATTAAATTGGTCTCTTTTATTAGAATTCATGTTTTTGAATCATAACTACTTTTATTATACAGGAGTCTTTGAGTAAGAGGAATGATAAATTTGGGAGGATTCCAGCGAGCTTTGTATAATTTCCTACTGCTGTGATCATCTGTCAACTTGACGTACTTGGAATTTGATTTGAGGGTTCCCTTGCCTCGTGGATAAGGGAGGGATTTGATCTCTGAATTCCTGGGTCCCTTTACCTCGTGGGCAAGAAAAGTGTATTATCCTATGTAAAACTTTGGGTACATAATTCATGTTGATATGTCTTTTGTGACTTAGATTTTCTTTTGTATTACTAGTTTAGCATTTTCTTTTTCTAGTGTAAAAGACTGAAAAAAAATTCATTCTGCAAATTTGAAAGAGCAAGAGTATTATTTTTAAATTGAAGTGAGTAAAATAGTTTTTTTTACTAGGATCATAAATAGAATTTGGGTACTAAAAGAAGGGAAGTTTAATATTGTGTAAATTGCCTAAAAGACAAAATTACCCTTGTTTTGTTTTTATCCTCAAACATTTCTTTTACACTTTTTTTTCCATTCAGTTCAAAATTGACTCAAGAATCAAACAATAATTTGTGTTAAAAAAAAAAAAAAGAAATTATTCACAAGAAGGGCTAGGATTTCTTAAGAACACACAACTTCCAACTACTCCAACCTAGGAGCATATAACAAGGATTACGTAATACAAAAATGGGTCAAAAAAACACTTTTCCCTCAGAATTTTGAGAGTATTGAGAAAACCGACCTAATCTAAAAGCATTTTGACTCATTAATTACATATTTTCAATTTTAAATTTAAGCTTTTTGGCCCAACTAATGATTGTTAAAAATAAAACGTTTTGTTGGATTTGAAACTTGGCCTTTTATAATTACGTTGCCACGTAATTAATTAGTATATAATTGAATATAAATACATTTTTGTTTAATTATTCCACCGGATTGGAATAAATAAGAAAAAACCTTCATCGATCTACACGAATTTGGCTACAAATCGAATGGAAAAGTCATGAAATTTTGTTTACTTATAAAAAGTCTTCAAGATTATTAATTTTTTAACCCAAACTTTTTATAAACTTATATTTTATATGACGCGCTAATCACTTTCATAGATTTAGTTATTATGAAGTTCATGGACTAATTTATTTTCCGCTCTTTGGATCTCTTATGATCTGATATTTCATGAACCAGCAAAGCAAATTAAGGCAGTTTTCCAAGGATTTTCTGGCAACTGAGAACGAAATAACCTTAACTCCCAAAGGCACTTACATGGCAATGGGTATGGCCGGGGAATGAACGGTAACGGCAGAAGTGACTCATGACCAATAATAATGACCATTTTTATTGATGGGGCCATGGCGGCGGCAGTGGATCGGAAACTTCTTTAGCCACCAATGTGGCGAGGAGATCGAATATCAACCAAATTGAAACTAGACAACTTATTATGGATTTCAAATACGGCACCTAAAATAGCTAATTTGTCACAATTTATTCAACTAATATTCTTTACATTTTAAGTGTGAGTTAATTATGAACGAGTCATTATTATATTAGTAAGCATAAGGAGAGTGGAAATTTTGAAAAAGAATTTTTTCGTAGGGAAAAAAAATGTTGAAAGTGAACTTTTCTAGTGGAACAAAGCGAGTAATTAGTTTTTATAAAATAAAATTAAGAAAAGGTCGCTATTATATTTATATTGACAGAAGAAAGACTTTGTGTCGTAATAATTGGCGACACATGAGGCTGTTAATGCATCACTTTTGAATCAGAAAAGTCATCATCATAAGTTCATAACCTCATATTAATATGGAAAAAAAAACAAAAAACTCATATCAATATTCACTCTCATATGAACTAATTATATTACAGATGAATCTTCTTTGCCTTCAGTCAAAATCAACCCTTAGGGTCCGTTTGTTTCTCATGGAATTATAATTGAAATGGAATTGGATTCCATGGAATTGAAATGTAGATTGGAATTGCAAATCTATTTCAATTCCATTGTTTGGTAAAAACATATAATTTGTTAGACATTGAATTGTGATTTTAATCTTTTTTTGTTTTAATACTTAAAATTATATATAAAATTAGAATTCATTTGTAATACGCAAAATATCTATATTTCATCGTCATCCCACTTAGCCTCTTTCTTTGTGCCTTTAGTACACCTCCATAGTCTGAATAGTATTCCTCTTCCTTCACTACCATCCAACACCATGAAAGCTACCTCCTTTGAACTCAATCATCCATCTATTCCAATTTCCATTTTTAGCTTTTTTTCACACCCTCTTTTATAATTTCCCAATTCTACTACTAGTTATAGAGAAAAAGAAACAAAAAATTGAAGATCTTCATGAGTGGGATGTCCTCCATGAGGATGGATTTCTTGAAATCGCCGCCATCGAAACAGCCATCGATCTTCACCGTCATCACCACTAGAGGTCTGCGATAGAGAAGAGAGGAGAGACGTTTGTGGGTATGAGTCGAAGAAGTAGAATAGGGGAAAAAACCATTTCACGTTACAACGTAAAAATTAATTATTTAACCCGCCTTTTGACCCGCGAAATTTTAGAATTCTAAAGGAATTGGAATTAGAAAACTTTGGGTCAGCCAAAGAATTCAAAACATGGAATTGAGTCCAAATAGAATTGGAATTTCACTTCTTAACTTACTATTTTTGTTAAACAAACACAAGAATTGGAATTGGAGATCCAATTCCAATTATATATGTCAATTTCATGGGAAAGAAACAGGCCCTTAGGAATTTTCTGTAGTTCAATTTGGTGATTAGCAAATATTACACTTGGAGCGTAACTATGTCTTTAGCTTTAGGATGCTGTTAAATGCATAGAATTGGCACCGGTAATGCCAGAAAAAGAAAATCTAAAGGAGAGTGAAAATTACTTATAATTTTTAGTATAAATATTTTTATTATTATTAAATAAATATATGTAATATTAATATATTAAATTGATAATGCCTAATTTTTTTATTCGTTTGAATTCGCTTGTATCACTGGCAACATTTGATGTTGGTTTTTCCTACTAATTGTCAGTTAAATTTTCTATTAAAAAACATTAGTGTTTGATTTTGAAAATTTTTTCATAACAAATAACATATTAATTAATATTTGTTCATAAATAATATATATATATATGAATTAAAATTAAAAAATATTAATAAATATTTAGTAATAAGTAACCAGTCTTATAAAAGACATACAAAACAAGTTCTTTAAAAAATAAAATAAAAAAAATAAAAATTGAACCATCACAAATATTGAAGGAAAATAAAGTAAAAATGGACTTGGGATTCGTAGTGCTTTTGCTATATTGTTTATTTGATGATAAAAGGGGAAGAAAGGCCCAAAATAAACCGGCCTTTTCATTTTTTTCCTTTTGTTTAACTTTTAAGTGAAACGTCGTCTCAAAAAAAAACTCTTAAGTGAAACGACTTTGTATCACTTAAGAGTTTATAAAATACAAAATAAAAATAAAAAGGGACAACCATACTACTCTTTATCTTCTTTCTCAAGAGGACGCAGAGGGGTGGAATTAGGCGGCTTGCGGTGGAGTGAGGGTTACCACCCTCACCTCCAGAAACTAGGCAGGTAGCCGCACCAACTTGTCCTAGCCTTGTATCGATGTTGATGATTGGTGTATGCACATAAAGTGCAAAAAGTGAGCCCCATACAATGTTGGAATATTTAATAATGCTGATGTGGGATGAGTTTGCCCACTGTTAATACACCGTATGTAGTTGGTAGGCCAGATTAAATTTTATCTTCTGCATTGCCAATTGGAATTTTTTCCATGTCTGATAATTAAACTATCATTCCCCCATTTAGTATTTACCATCTTCGATCTTTCCACGCCTATGTCGGTTCACCAGCAGGCCACCTTCATTGCCGCCGTATACCTACCAATACCGCCTTTGCCGCACCTTCCCACCGTCCTCAATGAAACCACCTCCTTGGCCGTCGTGAACCTACAAATATCGCTGCTCTCACACCTACCATCAGAGTGCTCTTCAAAATATCCAAACATCACCATGCACATATATCTTCAAACAATCCAAATTAAAATATATAAAAAAATTTTAAAAAATTCCCTAGTCTCTATTATTTTTACATTAAAACATAACCAAACAACTAACATCAAGTGATGTAGCGGAAGCTATCTATAAGAAGAAATCGCAGAATTGGAAGAAGCATTCTGAAAGACTGTTGATTTGCGCATAAATACCAGCCAAACAGGCATCCAACAATCATTAAATCCGCAAAGGACTAACAAAAATTAGGGGAGAAATAATAGTAATCTCAATAAATCAAAACGTGAGAAAAAGGGGAAGAACTAAAAGGGAAAACGGAAAACTTACCAAAAAAAGGAAATATTGCCGATTCCAATATGGAATCGATCTCCTACTGAAAATAGGAATAACATAAAAAATAAAATCCCAATCAGATAATCCTATCAAAAATTATACCGAAAACAAAACTTTCCTAAAATGGCAAAACGAGCTTGGTAGAGCTATCGCTCGCTCTAACAAAAGATAGTAAATTACTACCAGACCTGCAAAACATCTAAGATTAGCACAGTAGAAGCAGGGTCGAATCCACAGGGAATTGAGTGATTATTATTCTTAATCCTACTGATTTCAAGCAATTGTTTGGTTAGCAACCACCTTTGTGCACTGGAGTGCCTTGTAAAATCACTTGTGATTATTAAGTAAAAACACTAATGAAGGAGATTAAATTATCAAATTTATAAAAGCAATCCAGCAACATGTAAATGTACAATAATCTCATGCATGTGAATCACAAACTCAAAGATATATTAATTAGCATGTATCAAGCAGTTATAGATTACCGTGAATAAGCACAGACATAACCCAATTCCCCCTTATTTATTGACAAATACCGTGAATAAGCACAGACATAATTGTACTCTAATTAATATAGAACAGGCCGGAAAAGCCGACACCCATTAACTATACCAACAGCATTAATAATTAGGAGAACCTGATCCTAGTTATTCCTAGCCGCGTCACCAGTTTGGAATTACTAACCCCCTACCCTGCATTACCTGACGGCAACTTCACCACTAATTAACCTATCCACTAAATGACATGAAGTAGTGAGACGGATTAATTGGTTCTACTGAATCTACACAAGTTGATCAGGTTCATATAAATTCAAGTAATGAGATATAGACACCTAGAGTGAAAGGGAACACATGCATATTAATTACGAACAATTCGGTTTCATGACATGCATAGATTAATTGCTATTTACATTATGCTGGATCTGGAAATTTAGCTACTCATATTAAATAAACTAATCAAACAATAATTATAAAAGGTAGTCATAATAATATAATTAACTAATTAACTACTAAACTAATAATTACTAACTTACTCCTGACCGAAGTGAAACAAAAGCATGCATGCATTAACAAAACTACTAAATTACGCTACTGGACTCACGAGTGAATTGATTAAGAATTGAACTAACTAACATGCATCTATTAACTTCACGAGACCGAAGCACTCTAACTAATTAATACCCCAAAATATCTACTAACTGGCTACTGTCAGGAAGCAAGACCGATGCATGCATACGAGCCACTAATCTTTTAATTCTGTTAATTAATCTATCTATATCGCATACATGTATTACTGACTACGAAAGTACTTTATCAATTGGAAATACTAACTAACAAATTAACTATAGCACCGAACGCAACCACGCATTAATAGAGAACGGAAATACTCGATTGAAATCAAACCAAATATCAATTAATTAGACTAAAAATTGGATCACCGAAACTACTAATAAAATAATGGAATTAGACTAAAGAATTGAAGACTAGATTAAATATTACCAAATTTGCCGATGGAAAAGACTTCACGCGTCGGAACGCAAGAACCGAAAAGAAAAGCTAAGCTACTGCCGCCGCTACTTTACGTGAATTAAACTAAAGATTGCTCTGAATCGGAATGCCTAATTCTACCCTATCTCTGTCCATTTATAATGTGCAGAGTTAAGTTTAATAAAAGGAAACTAAAATATTCTCCTAAGAGATAGAATTAAACTAGAAAATAATAACTAAGCCAGCATAATTAAAAGAGGAATAATGTATTATGGTAGGAATAAAATTCCTACAAGTGTCACAAGTCGACTTAGAGTAGGAAACACAGTTCCATAACAACTCTTCGTTACTTGCATCAGAAGTAACTCAGATCTGGCAGGTGAATTAATTCCTTCTGGGCTCTTTCTCTTCAGACTCGGTTATGCTCCCTTTCTATTGGGCCTATTTGTGTGTCATGAACCCAATAGAAAGTTAGGAAGAACCCGTAACAGCTTCTCTACTACGCAAATGGCCCGTTAGGCGGTCGGAACTTCATTTCTGCCTTCTTTTGCAGTCCTCCTGCACATCACGACTCGTCATCTAAACCTGCATAATTCATCACAAATAACTGCAAATACCCGTGAGATCTGCGGATTTAAACCTTATAAATAAACAACGTAAAGACACACATCAAATACCCTCACACTTGAATAACGCTTGTCCTCAAGCGTGAAGTGAAGGATTAAAACAAGTGTTTACTTTGTTGTTTATGACTCAACAGATACGAGAACACACAAGTAAAATAACATAATGCAAAGAGGAGTGAATAAATGAAAAAGAAAAGACACAACTAACCAAGACTCTCACTGACTCAACAAGAATTAGACTCATCATACTTTTGCTTGCCCAGAATATAGAACTGGTCTTACTTGCACCACAAGAATTAAAATCGATTAAGTTATATGAAAGCTACCCAATCAACCAGCAAACCATAACCTGTTGAAGTAAACACAGCTTAACCAAATAATTCCTTGTAGACACTCTATAGGTAGTGATGCTCACAATCTCACATATTGAAACAATTTGGGACACTCACTCTCCTAGTCTAGCCAGATCTCTCAAGCTTGACCATTTGACCATCGCCACAATTGAGTTACATGCTGTACCCCTGTCAAGAACAACCTCAAAAATATTCGGACGCAATGGGGCCAGGGATCTGTATTTGGTTGGGCCCTATTGGGTTCTAAGCTCATTATTGATCCAAACAATCCAGTGTGCATGAGAGAGAACTTACCGTTTCAGAAACACAGCATTATTAACATCCGCTAGGGTAGATAGAACACATGTATTTTCTTCCGAGTTGGAGCTGCACTTGCCCTCTTTCTTTACATTACAAAATAGTACCATATATTTAACAAAGATCGAGCTCACATAATCAGAATTCTACTGCTCTTTACAGGTACATCATCAGATCATCTGCCCAACAACATGTATGCTTTGCCTAATTTTTAACCTTCAACACATCGACAAGCTCCATATCAATCAAACTATAACCAGAAATTGTGGTCTTTATTTACTTAACCACTGTAGAGTGATAGGACTTGTCGTGGGTCTACCAAATACAGTAAAAATACTGCTTAAACCTGCAATTAAGATGCTAATAAAATATAGCACAGTAGTAGACAGGGTCGATCCACAGAGACGGCAATTTAATTCAAATTCCAATTAACGTGCAAATAAAACCAAACTATGACTAGTAGTCACCTTTGTGTCTCTTAAGAGACCTTAGAGTTGTCACTTAAATATAGCAAAATAATAATTAAACTAATATTAAATAAAAGACTTAAACAATTATCAATTAATGAGAGAAAATTCCGGTATAATGTAAATCCACCTTAATCTCATGCATGCAATCATAAACCTCTTAACTTGTCTAATTACTTATGCCGTTTCAGTTATAGTATTACCGCGAGTCCCCACAAATAATCCCAATTCTCCCATAGATTCTCGATAATCCCCCGCGAGTCCCCGCAAAGGAATTATTCTCTAACTACGTTAACTAACAGACCGCGAGTCCCCGCAAACCTTATTAATTAACAAATAGAAGCATTAAGAACTAGAAGAACCCGAAACTAATAATTCCTACTGACAATGCATTAGAAATTATTACCCAATTAATCCTGTACTACTCGGCCGGTAGTTGTGCCACTCACTGACTCTACCAGATTAAACTAAGTTGATCAGGCTTAATAGAATCTTAGCAATTAGACATATAAACACAGGCAATTTAGAAACATAATTCATTAGACCTTAGATTAATTCTTGGGTTTCATACATGCATGGATTATGGCTTCTTACATAATACCAGAACTAATAAATTAACTACTCATGATAAAACACGAAAAACACATAATTATAAAAGAAGACATTAAAAGAGAAAAGAGAATACTGTACTGGAATTTAAGAAGTCGCGATCTGACAACCGCTGGTTTGGCCAAACGGTAGACTGCCCGTCGGGAAAATCCAAAGTTGCGATCAAAACAGAGCAAAACAGAACAGAACAAAGAAAAACAGAGGAAAACTATACTAACGCGAAACTGTATCTTGTGCGAGAATTATTTGTAAACTAAGAAACTATTCTAAAAAAACTTATCTAGAAAACTTCTATCTAAAAACTTGTCTCTAAAAGCTTGTATATCTAAAAGTGCAGGAATAATCCCATATATATAGGGATACAAATCAGCAATTAACCTATCTCCTAATGGAATAAGGAAACCTTCTTCTACTTGGAAAGAGAATTAATTAAGCACATGGAGTCTCTTCAATTTTGGTAACTCCCAACTTCTCTCTTTAATTCCTTCTTGGATTGGTAATTGCCCAAAACTTCATTGCTTCCCTTTTAAGCTTTTCCGCATATTCCATCTTTTCTGCGTGTTGCTGCCTACCGATTTCATTACTTTGCAATCAAATTGGATTAGATTAATTTTCAATTTGATTTCGACCCACTTGGATTGGAGTCCACTTGAATTTCGGGTGCAGCACACACATGGAATCCAATTTAATTCGGCCCACTTGGATTGGAGTCCACTTGAATTTTTGGACTTGATTTCAATTGGATTTTGGACTTGATTCCAATTGACTTTGCTTTCTCACAATTATGATCGGCCTTCCTGTGGCTTCCTTCATGGTTTAGCCCACAAATCGTGTGGGCTTTTTAGGCCTTGACTTGTCTACTTCAATTCTTCCACTTTTTACATATTCTTTTCTTCTTACGCCCAATCTCCAAAACGGCAAACAAACATTAAAACCTTGGGCAAAAGCCCGTGAGAACTGCCTTAACGAGTGTTAAAATAATTCACCTAAAAGATGCAGATCAAATATCCCCACACTTGAATGACGTTTGCCCTCAAGCGTGAAGTGAAGAACTAGAGCATACCCATTAATTCAACAATACACTCATACTTGCTTTCTCAATTGATTCAGACAGAAACAACACAGATACAAAACAGAACAAAACACACAAGACTCTTTGGACTGACTCTAATAAAAACAACTATTATCACTTTGACTCAAAATAAGACTCACAAATCTGCCTTTTCTCTTTTCTGGAACTTACTCACACGAAATCAGCACTTCAATTCATATGCATGTGTTCTAATTACTTCACAAAAAACAGTCCTTCCATTTGCTAAATCCAAAAACATGCAATAATTCCCAAAACAGCACTCTATGGTCAGTAATGCACACAATCTCACATTTTTCAGAAAAAAAATCAGGATAAAAATAAATCCTAATCTAGCCAGAATCATACATGCTTGATAGTCGACCATCTCCACAGTATAGAAGGAGTAGATACATAGCAGTTAAGAAACAACCTTCTAATCACGGGACGCAACGTAAGGCTTGGGTTCGAACCTTTGGACAGATCCTAAGGGTTCTAGGCCACCTGTAAAAAAAATCAAATCCAATGTGTTCTCAAAAATTAAACTTCAGTTGCTATACCTTTCTTCAAAATTCTTCACAGCCCCCTTTTGTTTGGGCAAACTGGCGCCTGTTTCATTCAGCATTTTTGCACTTTGTGCGGATTATGGCTCACAAATTCAGCACATTAAATTTCTACCCAGCTCATTATATATCACAATTTCAGCACATTGCAGAATTTCAAAACATCAACAATTTTTTCATTCTTTATCTCTTTTCTCTGCTTTATTTTCATTCTTTCATTTTCTCTGCTTTCCATGAGCTTTCTAACATTGGGCACACATATACATTGCCAAATAATCCACACATATTGTTTAAACATTGCACCACTTGACTTCATTCATAATTCAGCAACTCAACACACTGAGCTCATGTGCTAATTGCACAGAAATTACTCGAATTATGTTTGAATTTAAGTTTATTGATAATTTAATGAACTATTTTGAAACCTAAGATACGTCAATGAGATCAAGTTTCTTAAATTAAGGAACTATAACAGGACAACACATAAAATTACTAATAATAGACGAATAGAGTGATTTAACAAAAATATTAGTGTGGCCCCATAACTGAGTCATTCCCCACCGGGAAGTATTGCTTTTTGAGAATCAAAAGATGATGAACATATGATATTCTCTTCTCTGTACTCCAAGTCTTCTAATACTTCCAACAATATGAATCCAAAGTTTACTTCAGTTTTTAAAGTCTTCTTTTTATTCTCTGAGAATATTCGAAACCCAAACCGACAATTTAATATTGTGTATCAAATGTAAGAGAATACAACATTGTTTGGACAAAAGTTAATTATGAACCAAGAGCTCAAAATATGGTTACGACAGTGAAAGTGACCACAAAGTCCATACAAGAGATAGATTAATTACAGATATACCTCAAGAGCAAAAAATTTAAATTCTAATCATTTCAACACAAAATACACATAGAAAAATGAAGAATTAATTACCTCATTTGATTTGAGTTAACTTAACCTTTCTTTTTTTACGGAAATTTGAGTGAACTTGTACTAACCATTTTTAAACAAAGTTAAGAACTAATTAAAAATCTTTTCAACTCTAGCGACCAAATTGAACCTGATAAATCCAAAACCAACTTTTACTAATGAACAATGAAGCAAATTAAGTAATTTAATTAAAACATAGCTACACAAAACGAAGCAATAGCTTCACACGCGGGTCTTGTTTTTTTCTCACTCACGTTTTCTTTCTTATGCACACCCCATAACTGATTCAGCCATCTCTATTTATGAAGATGAATTTGGCCTTTTCACAACACAAATAGGAAATAATAATCCTATTCAAAATCTAAAACATGTTCCAATCATAATAAGAATAGGAAATTACCTAAATCTATAACCACTTTGGTTTCATTCCAACAAAATCTGCTCTTATTGGGAACCCTTAATTTTGTGTCTAATTAATTCAGCAATTTGGAGGTCGAAGACTCCAGCCAGATGGGCAATATCGCTCAACCGGCAGTGCTAGCAGCAACAACTGTCAATAAGCTGGAGTAATTAGTCATGTGCATGCATGATATTTGCTGATGTAAAAAGTTGTATTGAAAGTGTACGACAATGCATTAATTGAGAACGTAGAAAGAGATAATTTGATGACAAAATTTGTAGATAGGAAGATATATGGTTTAAATTTACCATGAATTGACTTCTTCTTTCTGGGTTTCTTGAGAATTAGCCTTAATCTGTTTTGGATTTTGAAGAAATTTGACCTCTTCTTCCTGAGTTTTATGAGCAGCACGTTGAGCAATATTTGGAGTTGGAGGATCATTTTTGACAATTTGTTGACAATCCTTGCACATATCACTAAGCAAAAAGTCGAGATCCGTAGTCATACTTTCCTTCTCTTTAAACTTGCGACCGCAATTACTGCATTCTTGTGCTGCCACATCTTCATGCGTCTGATCAGCTGTTCCAAACAACACGCATGAATGAATAAATCATACTCTCATTGTCAGTGACAGAGTCCAATATATGAATAATTGTTTTTCGTAATTAAATACATGCATATAATAACAAAATGATTGGGTCCGGGGGAAGGGGTTGGAAGGGTCAAGGGACCCTCCCTTGGCTCTACTCATGCCTATGTTTCATATCAACAGTTTTATTTGGAATTATATCTTGTGACTCATAAGTGATTACCACTAGACTTTGTAATGGGATAGAGGAAGTTTGTATATATATGTGTGTGTTTGTGTGTGTCCATTTATGCACATATAAAATTAGAGTAAACTCCAAATTTGATAAATGAATAACATTTTTAGTCCCTTACATTTAAAAATAATTTTTTTGGTCCCTTGTATTTGCATGGTGAATTTTGTTGTCCCTTACATTTAGGAGTTATTTTTTTGGTCCTTTACTTTTTAAGAATGAATTATAGTACATCTACACAGTCAAAGGGGTTGGTAGTAAAATTCTTAAACTTGTGAAAAGTATTGGCAATTAACCCAAACCTCGGAGAACTAGGATGTAATTAACTCCAAATAATTATGTAGCAAGAGTCAGTTACGAGAACAAAACATCTATTCTACAAATGTAAGAAACAAAAAAAAGGTTACTTTTAAATGTAATGGACCAAAAATTTCATTCTGCAAATATAAGGAACCAAAAATGCTGTTTTTAAATATAAGAGACCAAAAAGGTTATTTTTTAATATGTAAAGGACCAAATTTGAGTTTAGTCTTTAAATTAGTTATAATGTTTCTCTCCAAATATTAGAGTTTTATTTCTAAACATTTATCCAAAAAGACGAGTCATGTTTAAAAAAATAATAGATCGATATTGCACTCTCAAACAACTTACCAAAAGATGTATAGATCATTTTGAGAGCAATATTTAGATAATTTACACCAAATTGAAAGAAGAAAAAAAAAATCATAAAAAAGGCTAACCAGCTTGTTGGACAGTTTGGACTACAGGGTTGGTCATTGGATTCTCACGAGTTTTATGCTCTAATAAACCTGCAAATCAAGTCCCAGCCATAAGAGGAAAGGGTAGGCTAAGTAGGGACTAAAAAAATCTATATTAAATTAAGTCAAATAATCATAACAACAGTGGCGGAACCAGACGTCAATGTCAAGAGATATTTAGGACAGCAAAATTTTTTGTAAAGCATACTAAAATTTTAAAAATAGCACTTCTTTCGTCTCTCTTAAATAGTCTATGCACTTAATTTGAAAATTTAATGTATAGCTTATTAAGTGTTGTGAGTTACAACACCGATCAAATAAGTAATTTGGCACCATATTTTACACTTACATCCTTACTTTCAAAAAAATAGTTAATTGTAGACCACACATTATTATATCAGTAACGGTATGTAATGTAAACAAATTCAAAATGAACTCTTTTAATGGGACCATAATTTTTTTGAAAGTGGACTTTTTGAGTGGGACGAAGGGAGTGTATTTTTTGGCTGAAAAAATTCCTTCATTATTACAATTTTTGGTGGGACACTTACTCAAATATTTTTAAAACTCTTAAATTTTATACTAATGAAGTGTGTGTTCATAACACCTGATGAAACTTCACATTTAAATTTTGTTATGTTATCAAAAAAGGAAAATTCTTTTCATTTTTCCCTCCTGCTAAGAAAGGCATTTCTTTTTCACGGATTTCTTAAAATACTTCAAGCGGTACACGCAAGAAATAGGCCAATTCAGCAGCCTTTTGTTCAATTTCTCGCGGAATCAAATTATCATCAGTAAGAGTTAAAGGAATGGCCCCCTGTCCGCGGATGTCCATATAAAGAACACGACGAGCATAAATACCCTCTTTAACTTCTATTTGAATGGACTGAATATCTTTTAGAAGGTAATTTTATAATTTTTGGTGAAGTAATTAATCAAATATTCCTAAAACTTCAAAATTTTATACTAATTAAGTGTGTTTAAAAAATAGAAAAAAAACCAAGTTATAATAATGTGACTCCGCCACTGCCTAAGAAAAAAAAAAACCTGAAATTGCATACCAATATTAGCTGATGAAGACTGCCCAGCTGGATTAACGGGAGAATTGTTGGGGATTGCTTCACCATTTTCAGACGCTGCTGTGGGAGGGGTAACCTTTCAAAGTATAATTAAACATACGTTAAGAGTTATTAATCTACTATTTATACCAGAAAGTATTACAAAGAGTTTGTAACCGTCAAATTTACTATAAATTTTCACTATGTATATCATCAATCATAGCGAAATTAGAGAAGTTTACATTAACAAAACTCGGGTCCCTTAAGTTTAATCAAATAAAAAGTAAAAGTTTCCAACTTGTGGATTCGTTATAGATTGCTTCTGGCCCCCAAATTTCAAGAAAGTCACGAGTATGTTATATATTAAAGTTGTTGAGAAAGTAAATACATGTATATACGAATAAAAGTAACCAGTAACTTACGATCAAGGTGCCCGTTTCATTTTCCGTTCTAACTGTTGTATCGGTAGAAGATGCCGTACCATTGAGTTTCAAAGCAGCAGTCTGCGATCCATCTCCGGCATTAGGGGCCTGAAGAGTGAAAAAAAGTTATAGCCTTTGAAAGTTTGAGTGACACTTATAAATGTATATATTATATATATAGAAATACTATAGTCCTTTCACGGAATTATATGGAATTATATTTGTAACCCTGTGATGCAATTGCATAAGTCATTATCCATTGAAAGAATAATTCCGTGAAGGAACTATAGTCGCATTGCTTGCAATAATCCCATGAATAGATCCCATATTGAAGTTTAATTCATTTGTAACATAAGAATATTTATAAAAATTATGCACGAAATTTTGCCAGAAACCTTGAGCGCCGTGAAACTCGGGCTAAAAGAAAAGACTGCTAGAGGAAAATTAATGTGACTTAAATAAGTAATTTGGCTTTTATGCTCAAATATTCCACAACAGTAGTTATAAAGTCTTTTTAAAGTCATTCATAAAACACTGGTAATAATATCAAATGGTACCTTAATGCATATATATAACCCCCCCAAAAAAATAAAAAAGCCTAAAAAAATAATGATCCATTTTTTAGAAAAATTACTAAAGTACTAAATGGAGCTTTAGTGATAAAAATGTTGTCTCTAAAGATGCCATTTAGCAACAACATTTTGTTTTGTCACTGTTTCATTAATGTAACATGCATCAATAACTTTTGACAATAATAAAAAGTTAATTATCATTATAGGATGAAAATTCCTCAAGGATCGATGTTAAAAAAGGAAAAAACATATACGAATAAAAGTAACCAGTAACTCACGATCAAGGTGGCGGTTTCTTTCATCTTGCTTGTACCATTGAGGTTCAAAGCACCACTTTGTGATCCTCCTTCAGAATTAGGGGCCTGAAGAGAAAGAAAATAACTAGTACTAAATAGAACTTTAATTTAGTGATAAAAAGTCATCTCTATAGATGTCATTTAGCAACAACATTTGAAGTCGTCACCATTTCATAGTAACGTCAATTTTGACTAAAGTTTCAATTGATGAACAATTCCGATTCCATTAATGAATAACATAGATCGCTTCTGGCCTCCACATTGAATCATCAAGAATGTGGTAAGGTAAAAATTACTCTAATACTTTAAAAAAGACGAAACATATATGAATAAAAGGAATCGGTAACTCACGACCAAGGTGCCGGTTTTATTCGCCGTTCTGGCTGTTGTATTTATTGAAGGTGTCGTACCATTGATGTTCAAAGAAGCACTTTGTGATCCACCTTCAGAATTAGGGGCCTAAAGATAGAGAGAGAAAAAAAAAAGTTGTAGCTTTCTAAATTTGAGGCGTTAATTCTGAGCAGATTTCATGTCACTTAGAACTCATTCGCATTGCTTTGTAGTAATCCCAGAAGAATATATCGCATACTGATGTTTAATTAGTTCATCATATATGAAAATTTTGCAACAAAACCTTGAAAATTAACTTGTGATTTAAAGAAAATTCTTAAAAGTATTCATCCTAAAAAGTCAAATAACAATTAGTAAAGTCTTTCAAAGGCCATTCATAAACACACAATGGTAATTAATTATATCGAATGGCACCTTAACGCATCTATATAGCATTAAAACACTTCAAAAAATCATTTTTTAAATAATTCTAGAATACTAAATAGAGCTTTAGTGATAAAATATGTCGAAACATATTAGATGCAGCATTATAAGTTGTCACTATTTAATTAGTTGTAACATAAATTACTTTTTGTGACAATATTCAAGTTTCAATTAGTGATGAACAACTCCAATTCGATTAAGAAGTAACATAGATCACTTCTGGCCTCAAAATTGAATCATCAAGAACGTCGGAAGTATGTTATCAATACAGCATCAAATTGCTCAAGGACGTTAAGAAAAGCCAAAACATATATGAATATATAAAAGTAACCGGTAACTCACGACCAAGGTGCCGGTTTCATTTGCCGTGCTAGCTGTTGTATTGGTTGGAGGTATCGTACCGTTGAGGTTCAAAGCAGCACTTTGTGATCCCCCTCCAGCCTGAAGAGAAGTAAATAAATAAAAGAAAAAGAAATAAGAGAGTTATAGCCTTTTAAAGTTTAAAGGTATTATCCTGAACATATTTGTTGTAGCCTTTTAAAGTTCGGAATCATGTACCCTAAAGCCGTTCCTTAAAAATAAAAAAAAATAAAAAAAGTGTAATAGAGGGAAATTAATGACTTAAAGAAAAAAAATTACGAAGTGTATTTTGGTATTCATCCTAAAATGTCCCACAACCATGTCTAAAGTCTTTAAAAGTCATTCATAAGCACACAATTAGTCGTAATTATATCAAAGGGCACCTTAATGCATCTATATATATATATATATAGCACTACAAACACTTTTAAAAAAATGATTAATTGAAGGGGGAAAAAAAACTGCTATAGTACTAAATAGAGCTTTAGTAACAAAAAATTAAAAATCAAAAAGCTGTAGAGATTTGTGAAAAAACAAAAATGTAAAGGTAACCAGTAACTCACATTCAAGGTGCCGGTTTCATTCGTCGTGCTAATTGTTGTAGTGGTTGAAGGTGTAGTATGATTGTGGATCAAAGCACTTTGTGATCCACCTCCAGAATCAAGGGCCTGAAGAGAAAGAAAAACAAATATTGTAGCCACCTAAATTCTGTGTTAATTCTGAACATATTTCATGAGTCATGACGCTTGTAACTATATATATATATATATATATATATATGTTCCCATCTAGGGCAATAGATCACCTGGTCCAAAAAAATTTGGCCAGACGTGTCTCTTCTCCCCTTGATTTTTGCCCACTTAGACAAGAGACACGTCTACCCCAAAAAGCTTTGGACCAGACGATCTAAACCCCCCATCTAGACCTCATGGGATTGCTTTCCAGAGGAATAGAAAAACTAGTACTTCTAGTCCCTTATATTTGGACACTACAGTTTTGGTCATATTTTTCATCCGTTGCAAAATACCATTTACGTTAACATTTTGTTATAGATACTTTTGGTCCTAGCTAGCTAATGACCTCCCTTAGTTTTCATAGGTCAGTTATGTTTTGGGTCCAACAGTGTAAACGCTCAAATATAAAGGAACAAAATTATAAAATATCCAAACATAAGAGTAAAAGTGTGAATTTTCTTCAAAAGTTTCTTTTATATATTTTCTTATTTATCACATTCAATTTATTTTCTTTTTTCAAAAGTTATTTCAATAGAAATTTTATGTAATTATGTTTAAAAAAATATTATTATAACTTATTATTTAATACATGTAGTTAATAATTATAATTCTAAAAACATCTGAGGTTCACTTATAAAATATTTTTCAGTATCATAATAAAAGGTTTGAGAAAATCTATAAGAATGGTGGTGGTCCGGTAGATGTTACTAAATTATTAGAGAATGTGCAAGTTTTCTCAAATTGATAATAAAGGTGGGAATATGATTCTTACAGAATAATGACAGCACTTTTAAAATAAAATATTTCATTATCACTGAAATTTACTACATAATTTATTTTTAAAATTATATAATTATAGGAAATTAATTAATTATCTTGTCGGACATTTTATATTATCCAAAAAATTATATTACTAAGTTTTAATTACTCGTTTCTATGATAAAACAATTAAAATTATGAATTTTATATAAATCTAATTATAGACTTGGAAATATTTATTTTTAAAATCCAAGCCTCTAAAAAAATTCTTTACCTAGCCTCTATTTGATAACCCAATTAAGTACCCGCTATTTACAAATAGTTATCATTTAATTTTTTTTTTATGTAAATTCTCTTTTAGCTTCCCAATTTTAGAATAAAAACATTTTTATAAATTAAAAATTACACTATAGAAGAAATAAAGAAAAGAAAAATTACACGTTTGATCCTTTTGAAGTAAATTTTTTTTCCACAACAAGTACCTGTGTAATTAAATTGAAACTCATAATATTATTATAAAAAATTAAAATTTGTCACTCAATTAATATTGACATAGTAAAATTATATATTAGTAAGCTTTGATTTCTTAATTAAATAGTAGCAAAAATGGACTTAAATTATAGATCTCTATTTTCTATGGTTATAATATAATATTAGCATTTGTTGAAAACATTCTTTTATTTTCAATTAAAAAACCAAAATTTTAATTTAAATAATGCAATAATGTACACACAACAAAAAAATTGTAAACAGAGGGTGTTTTGGTGGAAAACAAACATTTGTAATTGTACAGTTAGATATTTGATATTTCATTTTTTAAAATTCTTTCATTATCAAACTATGTAAAAAAGTTATTATAGAAAAAATAATAAAGAATTATTATCTAAATTTGTCGAATAATAAGAAATAATTAAAAATTATTTTATTTTATATAATTATATAAAATTTAGTCAAGTATTTACTTAATTTCAGTGATCAGGAAAAAAAATTCAAAATTATAGCTTTTATTTTGTAAGAAACATATCCTTGCCTTTACTATAAAAAATTAAAATTGTACAAACATCTACTCCCTCCGTCTCATTCAAAGAGTCCTGTTGTAATACTGAAAACAGTATTACAAACAGGACTCTTTGAATGGGACGGAGGGAGTATTTCCTTTTTTTAAAAATTCCCAAACCTTTTATTATTATATTAAAAATATTTCAGTTAGTAATGACCTATTATTAAATCAGAATACATGATTTTTTTTTCCTTTTTCAAAACAGTATTCATAAGCTAAATGGTTCACTAAGTACGTTATAATAATACTTTAAATTTTAATTATTAATCATTTTAGAAAAATTTATATATATATATATATTATCGATATTTTTTTATAATGACTTGTGAAAAAGGAAAATATTTGGAGGAAAAAAAAAACTTTTAATCCCTTATATTCAGGGCTGTTGAGCGGACCTACTATAGCAAGTCATTGTAACCAAAAATGTAGAAAGTGTAAACGTCAGGGATATTTTTGTAACGAGAAAGAAAAAACGATCGAAAATGAAAAATGTCCAAATATAAAGGACTACAAATGCAATGTTTCTTGGAAATACTCTTGTTTGGTACTAAATATCCCACAAGCACTAGTAAATTATTTCAAAGTTATTCATAAACACACAAAGGTAATTATATCAAATGGCACCTTAGTGCATCTATATTGCAAAAAAATAAAATAAAAAAGACATTTAAAAAATCATGAACATTTGGAAGGAAAAATAAATAAATAAATAAAGTGCTAAATAGAGCTTTAGTGATAAAAAATAAAAAATAAATAAATAAATAAAAAATAAGTGGTCCTCTAAACATGTCATTTAACAACATTTTATGGTGTCAATGTTTCATTGTAGGATCATTTGATCCATAATCGTTATTGTGAATATAATTTACTTATTTCTAGAAAAAAAAATGTTTCATTGTAACATCAATAAATTTGTGACAATATTCAAAAGTGATCGTTAAGGCTCTGTTTACTTTGTTACTATTCTATGAAAAGTATTACTTTTTTATTTAGAAAAAGTCTCTATTCAAACACTTTCATTTTTTCTTAAATTTAAATTTTAAAATTTTCTCTAAAATTATACTTACATAATTTCAAAACATAAAGTAATCATTACATTTTTTTTCTTCACTTTCCTACACAAGTCCCCAAAAAAATTTCATCACCGAAATGTATGATCACAAAGTAAAAAGAGCCTAAAGTTTCAGTTAGTGTTGAAGAATATATAATAAGAATTTGGATTCGACTGATGCGGAATGGATAATGCTTAAAGCTGTTAAAAAAACCGAAAATCAGATATACTCTCCCTCCGTTCAATTGAAAAGTTATGTTTAGAGTTGTATAATGATACTCGTAACTAATTATATCACAGGACTCTTTCATTAGGACAGATGAACGAAATATACATATATATATATATATATATATATATATATATATATACACACACACAAGTAAAAGTAACCGGTAAACTCACGACCAAGGTGCCGGTTCCATTCGCCGGGCTATCTACTGTATTGATTGAAGGTGTTGTACCATTGAGGTTCAAAGCAGCACTCCGTGTTCCACCTCCAGAATTAGAGGCCTTGAAAGAGAGGGGGAAAAAAGAAAAGAAAAACTCAAATTTTAAGGGGTCAGTTCCTAACAAAATTCACACCAAAGATTTATAAAAAATAAAAAAATAAAAAAAATAAAAACTTCTTTCCCTGATATGGCTAGCTAGATCACCTGACTGTTTGTAGTAATCCCAGAATAATTACGCTCGAACTTTTGATGCATTGTTCCCGGAACCGGCATGAAGAAGTTCTTCGCCTCAGATCCACCTGAAAGAAAGAAGAATGAGTTCTTAAGCTCAAAATATATGTGAAAGATTTATCACTTGATGATCACAAACCTTTAAGGATGGCTTGTGAGATCGTTAAAGATTTGGCCGGTATTGGTAACTGTAAATGCGTATCTTCATGATTAATGGTTTGGTTTTCCATGGTACTTTGTCTCCGGCGACCGGAGAAATGTTTGTCGTTGTCGTTTGTACCTTATTTTACAATTATATTGCGCTTGCATGTCTTCTAGTTCTCCCTATGCATAATTCACGCTTATCTTTATTACCTTTGTAGTTGTCCTAAATTAATTTGTTCCGGTCCCTCCATTTTCAAAAAGTTTCAATCATGTCTTTGGTCCTTGGCCGACTCGAAATATATTTTTCCTTCCATTTCAAAATGTAAAGCATTCTAAGTTTTTCCACGTATTGTAAGCTAAATTCTTATTCAATTGTACATCATGTGTATAAAATAGTTAGAATGACTTATATTTTAAAATAGAAGGGATGTAAAGTGATATAATTTCAAAAAGTCATGTGAAGTTGAGAAAAGAAAAATAGAAATTGGCCTGACCTTAAAATTTGGAAAAACTACCAATGCTCTCCTAAATTCGTATGAAGAGAAATATACATTGTCCTCAAACGCAAAAACTCATAAAAAAAACAGGTATATACATGCAACGAAATTTGTAAATGTGACGTCGCGTCATTCATGCGACGTCTCTTTTTTCTTTTTTCTTTTCATGAGTACAAGTAATTAATTTTGGATTCGATTTGCATCACCATTAAAATTTCTATGTTCTTAAACAAATTCTTATTAGAAGTACTATTAGTATTCTTCATTCCCCAATATATATATATATATATATAATATTTACGTGTCCTAATATATTGGGATCAATTGGTTGCAATTATAAATAAAAACGAGGAAAATTTTAGCTCGAAATTGAAGGACCAATCAGTGATTTAGTGTTAATCTATCAATTTCTTAAGCTGTGTTTCCTTGGATCCTCCATATCTAGACTTACTAATTAATGGAGACAATAAAGATATCCCTAATTTTATATTGGCTACTAATTGTTTATAATTGAGTCTTTGTCCAGTCTTATTGTGGGTCGTTAGGGAAGACCAAACTAGTGAGTCAACTTTTATCATGCTTTTTGCTTTGAAATTCCGATGGCCACATGCGCGTAGTAATATTCCATTTATTAATTTCCTTTACATGTACACATATATCTTATCTTCTAGACGTATATGGTGGATACTATCTTACACTACTACAAAATCCCCCTTAGGAGGCGGGTCCTAAGGGGGATTGGAGGCGGGTGCTGCATGAGCTGCGGGCGTCTCCATTTGGAGGTGCCCGCACCCGCGTCTATAAATTAGGACATTGGAGGCGGGTGCACCTCCAATTATAGAGCATTGGAGGCGGGTGCAAGGTGCACCCGCCTCCAATGCTCTATAATTGGAGGCGGGTGCACCTTGCACCCGCCTCCAATGCTCCTCTATTGGAGGCGGGTGCATGTTGCACCCGCCTCCATTAAGTATTATTCGAGGCGGGTGCAATTTTGCACCCGCCTCCAATAACCCCTCGTAAAAAAATTTAATTTCTTTTTCTTGCACTTTATGGCTTTAGTAGGAATCGAACTCGCGCCTAGAGTTTCACTTAACTCTTGCACATTAAATTTACCACTACGCTGCATATACTTATGTATTTAATATGAAAATCGAAATTATATATTTCTTGTAAAACTTGTGATTTTTATTATCTACTAATTATTCACTTCGCTAGAATCTCAATAAATTTTCAAAATTATTTTCAACAGTCCAAAATAAAGACAATTTTTGATCTAGTATTGAAAATTTTAAAAAATCATTTTCGTATTTTGAAATTGGAGGCGGGTGAAGACATCACCCGCCTCCAATTAATTGCTAATTGGAGGCGGGTGAAAGCATCACCCGCCTCTAATTAGCAATTAATTAGAGGCGGGTGATGCCTTCACCCGCCTCCAGTAAGCTAGCAGCTTACTGCCTTCACCCGCCTCTAATTAATTGCTAATTAGAGGCGGGTGATGCCTTCACCCGCCTCCAATTACCTCCTAATTGGAGGCGGGTGACCCCTTCACCCGCCTCCAAATTTTATTTAGCCACCTTTGGAGGCGGGTATTTGTACACCCGCCTCCAAAGGGGCGCCTCCTTTGAGCATTTCTGTAGTAGTGTTACCTCTAATGAGGTACTAGCATTTTTTTGTTATCATTATATATCTAGAGTTATACATTGTTACGCATAGATAAAAATTGATGCCGTGTCGGGTTAAAGAATTCGGATTAGAGGATTCTTGTGTTAACCAGTGGCGGAGGCACATAGTGACTTGCCCCACCTTAAATTTTTCGAAATATTCCGATTGTTATATCAACATTACAAAAAAATAAAATAAAATAATTGATTTTGTCCCACCAAAAATGAAGAAAAATAGGGACAACTATAAAAATAAAATAATTCAGTACTTGATTAATTACAAGAGTGTTGTTGCTAGAATGTATATAAGTATTTTTAGTGAATTTTAAGTTTGGTAAAACAAAATACGACTTTAAATATTCTCCAACAAGATTTAAATGTAGTTATTTTTGTGACACCCCCAGCCCCGACCTCCCTGTTTCATGCGGGAGCTGCGGCCGAGACGTCTGCCTGGTTCGCACCAGTACTCTTTCAGATACAAGAGCAATAATTAATAATAAATTTAAACACTAGATTAGGATAAGATATCTTTTATTTCACTAATACAAAATGTACAAGGGTAGTTCTATACTATTACAATATTCTCACCTTAATTACCTACCGAGAAACTTCATCCTATAATCCTGACGCTTTTCATAACGTCGTCATTAATCCCTGTTGCATGCAAAACGTTTAAGGGGTGAGCTTCCATAAGCTCAGTGACGTCGCACTAATAAAACATTACCGAATAAATAATTACCGGCACATAACACATAATTCCTAAGCAAGTAAGGGGGGACACGTAAGGGATAGAAAGAGCATAACCAGTAAGCTACAACGAGAATCTATGTAACCCTTCGAAAAGCATTACCGACTATACTTTACCTAAATTTGGACAATGTGCGATGTAAAACTGGTACACTCACAATGCGAACCGTTTCCAATGCCAACACTCCAAACAGTGAACAGTATAGTATACCTCGAGATAATACCGAAACTCGACATCTTCAGTCCACTACTACAAAATAGAGCTTTAACGGCTGTGGTTTAATAGCGGAAAAGAGAAAACCGCCGTTATAAAAGAAATACGGACTTTCTACGGCGGTTTTAAAATAAACCGCCGTAGAAAGGGACTTTCTATGGCAGTTTTATTATAACCGCAGTAGAAATGGACATTCAACGGCGGTTATAATCAAATTGCCGTAGAAAGGGACCTTCTACGGCGGTTTATAAGCAAACCGCCGTAGAAAGTCCATACTTTCTACGGCGGTTTGTCCCAACCGCCGTAGAAAATCCTTTTGTACGGCAGTTTTACAATTAATCGCCGTAGAAGATCCCTTTCTACGGCAGTTGATATGAAAACCGCTGTTGTATTGACATATTTAACCCTAAATAACAACGTGTATCTCCATATCGCGGCCGAAAGTCTTCTTCTCCAAATTTCTACTACGGTTTTGCACGTTTGATGTAAAGAATCGTCATTTGAAGCTAAAATTTACCACCTTAAGGTTAGAAACTTCTAAAATTTCTCAATAATTGCTTATTCTTGTACTTTAGATATGTGTATATTGAATTTATTTTTATTTATGGTAGAGTACTGAAAATTAAAGTTGCAATCCATGTATATGGTGAACCTTAGTATTGGGAACCCTATTTAGTTATACTATGTAGTTTCTTGTGATGTGATTTGATTTATAGTGTTTGATTTTTAATGGATGATGTTCATATAATTAGCACTACTTAGAGTGTGTATTATTTTTTTATGCATTGCATGTGTTTGATAAAATGCATAACTGAAAAACTTAATGGTTCTTTTTCATTTGATTATGTCTATTGCGCATGTGTTGGTTATGCATTATTTTTTTCATTGAGGTATTATATTAGTTTTGATTATATGAGTAACATTAGTATGACATGTGCTAAGATAAGCATGCAACTTGATACTTTTTAAATTGTTTGTTGAATTATTATTTGGTTTTTTTAATTATTTCAAGGAGTTATTTACGCATGGATCGAAATATCTTGTTGTATGGTGATCAGACCTCCGATTTTTATGCAAAAAAAGTTGAGAATTTCATTGAATTGGCTTATAATAATACAAAGTACGTCCATTGTACGTGTAAAGCTTGTAAAAATGGTGCGCGGTTTGATAACTCAGATACAATAAGATTCCATTTATATCGGAACGGATTTGATCCTTCTTATAAATTGTGGATTTGGCATGGTGAAAGTATTGATAGTTTACCTGAGCAAAGAAAATCTCATGCAAAAGGAGATGATGGGATTACTAGAGGTCGATTAGATGACATGATTAAGGATGTGGCCGAGGATTTTGCTAATAAACCGGAAGTTCTTGCTTCCATTTTGGGTGACAATGAGAAGCTTCTATACAACAGTTGCACTAGACATACACGCTTGTCTAGTGTTTTGAAGTTGTTTAATTTGACAGCGGCAAATGGGTGGTCAGATACTAGTTTTACAGCCTTATTGAAGGTATTGAAAGATATGCTCCCAGAAGATAATGAACTTCCAGATCGAATTTATGAGGCGAAAAAAATATTGTGTCCAATGGGTATGGAGTATAAGAAGATCCACGCTTGCCCAAACGATTGCATCCTCTATAGGAATGAGTATAAGGATTTATTGCTTTGTCCTAAGTGTAAAACTTCACGATACAAAAACAAGCAGCTGTGTGATGAGGTTGAAGACAGTTCTGATGCGCAAAAGAAGGGGTCGCCGGCTAAGGTTCTGTGGTATCTTCCTATAATACCGAGATTTAAACGGTTGTTCGCTAATGCAAAAGATGCAAAACTTATGACATGGCATTCAGATCGGTGTATTTCCAATGATGATGACAAGGTGATAATGCATACATCGGACTCGGATCAGAGGAAAAAAAATTGATTCAATGTATCCTTCATTTGGGGGAGAAGCTAGACATTTGAGGGTTGGTTTGTGTACTGATGGAATGAACCCGTTTGGCAGTCTGAGTAGCACACATAGCTCATGGCCGGTGATGTTGGTTATTTACAATTTTCCGCCTTATTTGTGTATGAAGCACAAGTATATACTTATGTCTCTAATGATTTCAGGCCCACGGCAACCAGGAAATGACATCGATGTGTATCTTGCTCTTCTTATTGAAGATTTGAAAAAGTTATGGGATGAAGGCGCACTTGTGTTTGATGCATATCATGAAGAAATGTTCACATTACGTGCCATGTTGTTCTGTACAATTAATGATTTTCCTGCATATGGAAACTTGTCTAGGTACTCTGTTAAAGGGCATAAAGCATGCCCTATATGTGAGCAGAGTACAGATTTTTGTCAACTTGCACATGGGAGGAAGACAGTATACCTTGGGCATCGTAGATTTCTTCCCGAGACTCATCCGTATCGCCATATGAAAAGAGCATTCAATGGATTTCAAGAGTTTAGAAAAGCTCCAGAACTCTTGAGTGGGCCAGAGGTGAAAGCTCGTGTGACAGACATTAATGTGGAGTTTGGAAAACCTTCGGAGTCCAGCAATAATGATACATGTTATTGGAAGAAAAAATCCATATTTTTTGAACTTTCATACTGGGAGAACTTGGATGTTAGACATTGTCTCAACGTTATGCATATTGAGAAAAATATTTGTGAAAGCCTGTTAGGTACGCTTTTGAACATACCTGGTAAAACAAAGGATGGTTATAACGTGAGACTTGATATGGTTGATATTAACATAAGATCAAATTTAGCACCGGTAACTCGAGGACAACGCACATATCAACCCCCTGCCTGTCACACTTTGTCCAGAAAAGAGAAAAAACAACTGTGTTCAAGTTTGCGTAGCATCAAAGTTCCATCTGGATGTTCTTCAAATGTAAGTAGACTTGTTTCCTTGAAAGATTTAAAACTAATTGGTTTGAAGACTCATGATTTCCATGCCTTAATGCAACAATTGTTGCCTGTAGCTATTCGCTCGATATTGCCCAAGCATGTTAAGTCCAGTATAACAAGACTTTGTTTCTTCTTCAATGCTATATGTAGCAAGGTTATCGCGCGCGAAAGACTTGATCAGTTACAAGATGAAATAATTGTTGTCCTTTGTCAATTAGAAATGTATTTTCCACCCGCCTTCTTTGATATTATGGTGCATTTGGTGATTCATTTGGTTAGAGAGATAAAAATCTGCGGGCCTGTTCATTTGCGATGGATGTACCCATTCGAGCGATATATGAAAGTATTTAAGGGGTATGTTAAGAATCGTTATCGTCCTGATGCTAGTATTGTTGAAGGTTATATAGCTGAGGAGGTAATTGAGTTTTGCACTAAGTACTTGGCCGATACAGCATCAATTGGAATATCTAAGAATCGGCACGATGGGAGGATTACAGGTATGGGCACAAGGGAAGGAAAAATGTTTACGCCTTCTAATATTGAATTGATGAAGGCGCATCTCTACATACTGCGCAATTCTGAAGAAGTTGAGCCCTATGTGAGAGACCATATGCGTTCAATAAGAACGTCTTATCCTGCTTGGACGGATCAAAATGTGCTCAATGAACATATTCGGACATTTGTCTATTGGTTTGGTAATGCTGTCATGGGCAAAGACATTTCGGAGACATTAAAATGGTTGGCGTTTAAGCCCAGCCATGCGGTACGAGCATTTTCATGCTATGACATAAATGGATATTCATTTGCTACTAAGAGACAAGATGAGAAGAGCACGGCACAAAACAGTGGTGTTACATTAATCTCGGAGGCTTTACATGTTTCTAGCAGGAAGGATAAAAATCCAATGTATGCAAGCATGGCATATTATGGGGTGATCGAAGATATTTGGGAGCTTGACTATGTTTGTTTCAAAGTAGCTGTATTTCGATGCAAATGGGTTGATAACAATAATGGGGTTCGAACTGATGATCCATTGGGTTTTACCTTGGTTGACCTTCATCGAGAGGGTTTCAAGGGGGAACCATTTATACTTGCATCGCAGGCGAAACAAGTTTTTTATATCACCGATCCTTGTGACGAACATTGGTCTGTTGTTCTTCATGGTAAACAACATCACGGAGTGGAAGGGATTGATACAGAAGAAGGGCTTTATGAGGCGGGCCCTTTCTCTAGTGGGTTACCTGAATCGAGAGCAGTTGAAGAAGATAGGGAACTTGATAAATACATACTTCGTGATGACCACAGCGAAGGATTATGGTTCGAGGATCAAGTGTCCCATAAGAGAAAGAGAATAAGTTAATATCATTTTCAGATTTTTATTTTTTTTTTTCTGTGGGTGTGTATGTGTGTATGTGTGTGTGTGTGTGTGTGTGTTGTATGTTTATATATGTATATTTGATTTTAATGAAACGAGGTGGACATAATTTTATAACAACATTTATTTTTATCCTTCGTACTGTCTGATTGAAACAGGTCACAACTTGGATGAAGCCGCGCAAGCAAGGGATAAAATTTCCAGGGAACTTCATATAGCGAAATGTTTATAAATGAATTTGTTATTGTTGGAAATTGTGTGAAGCTTTTGTGTTGATGTTAGGATGACAGAGTGTTTTGGTTAAATTTACAGGGGAGACTCTGTCGGAATTGATTTTAAACTGAATTCCGTATTATTTGAAGTAGTTGGAATCTTAATGAAGTATTTAATTATGTGCATATTCTTGACACGGAGTATGTTACATTTATAGGGGAGACTCTGTCGAATTTTCTGGCAAATTGATTTCCTTGTTTTTCATTTATGAATAAATGTCTCATGTTTTTTTTTTTTTTTTTTTTTGCAAGGAGTAGTACTTTTGGTAAAATTTACAGGGGAAGCTGTACAATGATTTTTGTTTTGATTTTATATTTAACTCTTGATAAATTACTTTTCTGTGCATCGGAAAAAAGATATTCATTTAGCGAGGTTAGTTATTGACCGCTAAATGAATTAATTATTCGTTTATCGATTAATAAATCTTTATTATTTTAGAGAGATTCTTCAATATATTTTATTGAGGCGCGCTCCGTACCGGCGGCAACCTATTTCTATTTTTTGCCTCTTAACTAGCATGCATGTGTACGAGATATACAGTAGCGCTAGAAAATTATTAAGACTATACATGGATACGACATTGAGTACTTGTATCCAATTGTAAAGAGTATTAATTCTTTCAAGCTATTTTTGTTTTATCTTAACATAATTCCAATTATTGATTGCCTTTAATTATTAAAATAGAGATAATTATTAAGAACACATAAACTGAATTTTGTGCTTTTACCTAAAATTATTGTGTAATAGTACATGAAATTTTTTGGTGGAATGTTGCATGGGAAAATTTAAAATTTAATTATTAAATGTTTCATACAAGGCTTGCTTCTGTACATAAGTAATAAATATAATGTAAATTGGGTATGTAATATTATATTTACAAAGTTTTGGGGTTAATTTATGAACATGAAAAAAAAATAGAAATTTATAGGGTTTAGGCTTCATAAAATGAAATAAAAATAGAAATTTATGCGCGCGGGAATTGGCTCCAATTGTTTCCACTTTTCTACGGCGGTTCAAAAACAACCGCCTTAGAAAATACTTTCTACGGCGGTTGAATCGCCGTAGAAAGTATTTTCTAAGGCGGTTGTTTTTGAACCGCCGTAGAAAAGTGGAAACAATTGGAGCCAATTCCCGCGCGCGCATAAATTCAAATATTTTGGTCTAATATCTATAATTTCCCAACAGTTCCCCCATTCCCCTGTAATATTGGATATGCAATTTCATAATGATCAACCGGTGCAAGTAAATAAAATACATTATATTTTGCAACATACTAATTTAATGTATTTCACTATACATATTTGATTAATATTATCGTCCTTAATTCCAAACATATATATATATATAAGCTAATGAAATCCATAAGTAATTTTTTTTTTTTTTAATTGGGCCCTTAAGCATTAATTTTTCTATACTACGTACTTAATGCATTTATCGATTTGATTATTTTATTCCGTTTGCCCAAGTCGAGAATGCAGAAAATTTAGGACTGATAATGAAGCTTATTACTTTATCACAGCTTACATGTAATTTTACGAAATTTATTAATTTTAGCTTTTACCTAAAATTATTGTGTAATAGTACATGAAATTTTTCGGTGGAATATTGGTGCACGGGAAAATTTGAAATTTACTTATTAAATGTTTCATAAAAGGCGAGCTTCTGTAATTAATAAATATAATGTAAATTGGGTATGTACTATTATATTTACAAAATTTTGAGGTTAATTTATGAAAATGGAAAAAAAAAATTAATAGGGATTAGGGTTTAGGGTTAGGGTTCAGAAAATGAAATAAAAATAGAAATTTATGCGCGCGCGGGAATTGGCTCCAATTGAAACTACTTTTCTACGGCAGTTCAACCAAAAACAGCCGTAGAATCAACTTTCAACGGCGGTTCATTATGAAACCGCCGTAGAAAGGTGGCTTTCTACAGCGGTTTATTTTTGAACCGCCGTAGAATAAACCGGTGGTCTAAATTCAAATTTGTTGGTCTAGGGTGTTAGGGTTTAGGGTTTAGGGTCTAGGGTTTTGGTCTAATATCTCTAATTTCCCCACAGTTTCCCTCTTCTCCCCTACATTCCCCTGTAATATTGTATATGCAATTTAATAATGATCAACCGGTGCAAGTAAATAAAATACATTATATTTTGCACCATACTAAATTTAATGTATTTCACTATACATATTTGATTAATATTATCGTAATTGCAAATATATATATATATATGTAAGCTAATGAAATCTAGTAAGTATTTCTTTTTTTTTACTATTGGCCACTTAAACACTAATTTTTCTTATACTATGTACCAAATGCATGTATCAATTTGATTATTTTATCCCCTTCGCCCAAGTCAAAAACATAGAAAATTTAGGAAAGATAATGAAGCTTATTACTTTATCGACGCTTACATGTAAATTTACGAAATTTATTAATTTTGATCTTTTACCTATAATTATTGTGTAATAGCACGTGAAATTTAAATGCAAATGGTCAAGGGAAAATTTGAAATTATTATTAAAATGGTTTATAAAAGTCGAGCTTCTGTACATAATTAATAAATATAATGTAAATTGGGTATGTAATATTATATTTACAAAATTGTGGTTAGTTTATGAAAATGAAAAAAAATTTAATATCAAAATATGCCCGCGGGAATTGGCTCCAATTTTTTTCCCTTCTTCTACGCCGTTCACGAAAAACCGCCTTAGAAGAGAACATTCTACGGCGGTTCAAAAACCGCGACCGCCGTAGAAAGTTGGTTCACCGCGGTTCGCGGTTGAACCGCCGTTGAACCAACCCGCCGGTCTAAGTTCAAAATATTTGAACTTAGACATCTTTTTCCTTATTCTTTTCCCCTTCTTCTCCCCTGCTTCTCCCCTGTTTCCCTCTCCCTTCTCCAGCCCAGGTTCGGTTTCTTCGCGCCCGGGACCCGTCGCCAGTGCAACCCGTCGAACTCCGCACATTTCCCGCACTTCCTGGTAGGCTGCTTGGCGTGCTGATCGGACGTCGAGGACCAAGGGCCGATCTTTGTGTGTCGCTTCACCCCGGCCAACATTTCTTCCATTTTCCCACTCCAATATTTTCGGCCTTGGATGTAGGAGTGCAAACATAAGGTTTATCCAACTTCTATCCTTGCATTTTAAAGCTTTTGCAATGTTACCTTCCGTTTTCTAATTACTTCCGATTGGACTAGGGTTTTTGTGCACAATAGAATGTTGATTTCGGGTTTGATGCTAGTGATGAATGATTGGGATGCTTTGGGATTTATCAATTGTTGGTTGCATTGGTTTGGTTGTTGAATTTCGTGTTTTGTCCCACATAAGTTGAGAACCTAGGTGTTTGATTAGGATTTCAATTAAGTACCCTTTCAATTCGGGTTTCCTTCACTAAGATGAGAAACACAAATGTTGATTTCGGTTTTGCTTGATTAATTTGAGAACATTGGTGTTTGATTTCGGTTCTTAGTTGATTAGTGTTCCTCCTTTAGTGATAATGAGGAAAATGCTTGGTTGTTGAGTCCACTATGTGGAATTTAAGCTTTATAGGGTTCCTTCTTTGGGGTTCCCTTGTTTTAATGTTTTGAATGCCCCTTATATATTGAAAGTAAAGCTATCTTTGCATCAATGTAAAGCATTTTTATTGCACAAGCACAAAGTACCTTTTGAGTGTTGCTTCTCTTGTTTTAGGGAAGAAGAGTACTTTTTAGGAGTGAAGTACACCTCCTTTACGCTTTTAACTTTCTCCCTATATTTTGGTTTTTCCCTTTAGTAGACATGATTTTTCTCATTAGTTATTGGTTGTCAAATGTGAAGTACTTTATCAATGGTACCCTTTATAAGTCCACTTTTTTGGGGTTTCTTTGGTTTAAGTTGGATTATGGCACTTGTGTATTGCAAATATCACTATCTCCTCTTCGCTTTCCCTTATCTTTGTTTGAAATGCGTGAAATATAATTTGTGAGTCGTTCTCCTTGATGAGGGGGATTTTTTTCATAAATGTAGAGTTTGAAATATCACTTCTCCTTAAATCTTTTACCTTTTGCGATTTAGTGTTTCTCTTTTAGTGCTAAGGAGGATAAGGCTTTGTGGTTGAGGGGAAGGTTTGTTCCTCCCTTAGTTTAATGTCATGAATTCCCCTAATCTATTGAAAGTGAGGCTATGGTTGCATCAATATAAAGCTTCTTTATTGCAAAAGCACAAAGGACTTCTCTTGTTTTAGGGAAGGAGAGTATTTTTTAGGAGTGAAGTACTCCTCCTTTAAGCTTTTACCTTTCTCACTAAATTTTATTTTTTTCCTTTAGTAGAAATTAATGATTGTTCTCATTAATTTTTGGTTGTGAAATATGAAGTACTTTATCAATGGTACCCTTTATAAGTTCACTTTTTTTGGGCTCATTTGGTTTAATTTGGATAATGGCACTTGTGTATTGCAAATATCACTATCTCCTCTTCGTTTTCCCTTATCTTTGTTTGAAATGCGTGAAATATGCTATGTGAGTCGTTCTCCTTGATGAGGGGGATTTTTTTCATAAATGTAGAGTTTGAAATGTCACTTCTCCTTAAATCTTTTACCTTTTGCGATTTAGTGTTTCTTCTTTAGTGGCAAGGAGGGTAATGCTTTGTGGTTGAGTTGAAAATGTGTTCCTCCCTTGGTTTAATGTCATGAATGCCACTAATATATTGAAAGTGAGGCTATCTTTGCATCAATGTAAAGCTTCTTTATTGCAAAAGCACAAAGTATTTCTCTTGTTTTAGGGAAGGAGAGTATTTTTTAGGAGTGAAGTTGTGAAATGTACATTGCCTTTTAAATTTAAACATTACAAGCATTCTTGTTTTTTGTCTCCTTTGGTTTAAAGTGTTCAATGGCACGTGGGTTTTGAAATTCAAGCTTTTCTTTAAATGCAAATATGTTATCTTGTATTCTCTTTGTATTTACATGAAGTTTAAGGTAAGCTAATGGCCCGAAAAAGAAAACGCAATGAGGACCATAGTGATGAGGGAAAGAGCAATGGAGATGGGTCTTATACTAGAGCTAAAAGAGGTAGAGGGCCTACAAATTGCAACGATCTTTTGGAAATGCGTATGAAGGGGAAAACTCTTGAGATTTCGTTTGATTCAAAAAATGAGCCTAAAAATTATCATACGAAGTGGATTACATTCGTAGCATTCATGGCCCAGCAAAGTGGACATTATGGAATATGCATCATGGCCCAAAGTTCCCGACGAGATCAAGAAGAGAGTGTGGATGGAAATACAGGTATTCTACAAAATTATAATGCATTGTTTGTTTACCCATTCATACAAATGAACCCAAATTTATCTAAATTTGTACTTCTATTGTTTACTGTAGGCATTATTTGTTTTTGAATCAACCGAAGAACTCGAAACCAAGTGGATTTCTTATGCCGGTAAATGTTGGAAAGATTGGAAATCATTTTTAGGTAGATATGTAAATGGTGACGTGCAGGGTGAGGACCCATGCCTTGAATATAAATATCGCCCTAGGGAGACATGGCTTAAGTTTAAGGCTAGCCGCAAAACAGAAGAATGGCAGGTGGGTTTTTGAAATTCATTTCCTTCTTGTTTTTGGATATTTGAAATTGCTCAGTTTATGGATAATCACTTTTCATTGTATTTTTCTCTAGGCAATTCGTGAAAAAACGCAAAAGAATGCCACTTTAAATGCTTTTTACCATAATTTATCTCGCGGTGGATACCGACTGCTAAAGAAGAATTTGCATGAAGAGGCTTTGATTGCAACTGGGAAGAAGCCTTTAGAGGACGGTCCGTCCGAAGAAGAAGGGGAAGAATCTTATGCAGGGCCAGGCCGGCATCTACCTTGGAGACAGGCTCACACAAACAAAAAAAGGCGAATACTTCACCCCAGAGGTTGGTCGTGTGGGAAGTGAAATTGTAAGTTTGCACCATACATTTTCTTATGTTTCAGTTCTTTAAGCTACGCATATAATTAAAACTATATATAATTGATCTATTTACATTTCATATTTTTGGCAAAACGTTTAGAAAATCTATGTTTCGCGAGTCCCAAGGGGAGAAAGTTGCAGAGGGTAGAATGACATTCTTGTCAAGGCAACGGGAAAGACCGATCACCCCAGTCGTGTTCGCGGCCATTCTACCAGGGCACGTATCACAGAGGTTTTCTCGAAAACAAGCCCGTCGCTTAAAGATGAACTAGATTTAACTAAAAGAAAGCTTCAGAAAACCACTGCCCAGCTTGATTAATGTCACACATCTTAAGATGATGGTTGGGTTTATATGTGGTAAGATGGGGACTGACTATGATACAGCAAGAGCCACTGTCTCAATAGTGCCAAAGCTCAGAGCTTGAACCCAGAAACCTCCGGAATGACCCCGGAGATGTTTGAGGTCCCTGGTAGCAATGTTTCCCCTGTGAGTCCGACGCTACACCCTAAAGAACCTCGTAGGCAAAAATTTTCTCCTCTTATCCCTACAAGTTTGCCTGAGTTACATACGATACATGTTTCATCTATGGAACCGATCAAAGCCTCTGAGGTTCAGAATAGCCCTATTGCAACAAACTTAGAAGATGTGAGTTCTTTAGGCGAATACAAGGTACTTAAAGTACATTTATGTCTTTCATATTTGTTTGTATAATTTCTTTCATATTGTCACTTCTAAAGAAGCTTGATATTGATTTTCATGATTACACTTGGTTTTTGAAGTTAGCGGAAATAGTTGAGTAATGTTCATTCGCTTGCCTATTATCTCAGGACAAGTGTGAATGTCATCTGTTCATCTCTGAGGATACATGTAAGAGACGTAAGCTTGTGGCCAAGGGAAATGTTTATAACCAGAGAAAGCACCACGGCCGCAAGGTAAGGAAAGGTTGCGCGAGAGTTACAATTAAAATTTCATATGATGACTTTGCCCCGCTACCATTTCCTGAGGAAGAGGCTTCAACTATGGGAATGTCCCGATCCTTTTTCGTGGAATGGCCTATACATTTGATTGAACTTATTCCGGATCCAGTAACACAGGTATATTCTTACATTTATTTGTGAATTACTTAATACCATTTTGTATATTTAATGTTATTTCAAATGTTGTTAGGTGGATAAATGTTTAAAAAAGAAAAAAGGTCGTTTGAATTCTATGAATGATATAAAATCTTCTTCGACGGTTCCAAATGAAATGGCATCCTCCTCGACATCTGATCCACTGCACGAGTTACAACTCGAATAGAGAAAGATTCGAACTTCAATGGCTTCTTGTTTCAAATGACAAGAGATATCATAAGTGTAGACCATCCTATTTTGATGGATCGAATGGATGTCGGTGAATTATTGTCAAGAGAAAGCATGGTCACAAACTGTTTGATGCAATTGTTCACCAAGTGAGTTTCCACTTAATTTTATAACCTATTTCAGATTATTGTTATATATAGTATGCATTCCATGTGCCTAGACTAACCAATGATGCATGATAATGTAAATTCTCTAGAGTTTTACATGATTTGGTTGAAAGGAATAACAGGAAGGGGATAGGGTTTCTCTCAGCTGATCATGTCAAGGCACTAGGAAACACATATGAAGATAGGGTACACTACATTGCACGAAACTTGAAGGATCGGAATAAAGAAATTTATCTGGTGCCGTATCTTCAGGGGTAAACACTGTAAGTGTTTCTCTAATTTTTAAGAAACACTGATTTAAAGATCTGAGGTCATTAAATTTTTGGTTTGCAGTGAACATTGGATGCTTATAGCCATTATACCGATTGAAAAGGTTGTGTACTGGTTTGTTTCTTTACAAAACCCACAAAAATAGGAGGCAGTAATACTTATAAACGAGTGAGTTATATATATTAACTAATGTTAGAATGCATATATAATTTCTAATGCCAATCATATATACATATGTTGCTAATTATTTTCATTCCGCTTTCATTTTTATAGGGTGATGTTTAATTATCAAGCTTTTTTAGGATTGCCCAGAAATGTGCATATGCAACCTGAACGGATAGTAATTAAGGTAAAATTGGGAGTGTGGCTACTATGTCACGCACTACATGTACCAAATCGCAATGAAATCTGACACATTAGCATTCGAAAAGGTATTTGATTTCTCATTACTTACTTGACTGTATTTCATTTTGCTACTCAATTACTTTTGAATTTATACTCTATTGCAGTACTTCAAGCTCGACCTCACTCCATTAAGCAATGTGGATATAGATGCTATGAGAAAAATATGCGCTAGTTATATTGTGGAGCATTTGCCGTAGTTGATGGATACTAATGAAACTTGTTGATATTATAGTTGTACAAATATTTTTGGCTATGCCCCTGTAATATAATAGCGATTTCAATTTGTATCTTGGTGATATTTATATTAATTTTAAACTTTTAGCAACAGGTTTTGCTTTAAACCAGATTAATTTTCACTTTCTATCGCGGTTTGGGTCTGAAAAAGTGGCCACTTTCTACGGCGGTCTAGAACTAAACCACCGTAGAAAGTCACCACTTTCTACGGTGGTTCGGGACAGCCGTAGAAAGTCCGCTAACTTTCTAGGGCTGCCAGATAGATGGCGGTTCAAAAAGGCCAAAAACCGTCGTTAAAAGCCCTTAAAAACCGCCATTGAAAGCCCTTTTTGTAGTAGTGGTCATTGAGTCGAACGTTCAAGCCCGATGCTGACACGCTCGATTTCAACGAGCTAAACAGGCTTTGGGGACTCCAAATATGACACGCACGTAACAAGTAATCGGAAGCACGCAAGTCGCACGTAACATGGTGCACAAACACGGGTGCACGAAACACTAACATTTCATGCTTGACACTTAATTATGAGTATATGATAAAGTTTAACATATATCTCACTTATACACATAACTCGGCATTTAAGAACAATTACGTAGACATGGCACATATATAAAAACTGCAATTTCAGATACAAGAGTCATAATCATATATCTTACATATAACGCATGCATTTCATTAAACATAATGATAACATTAATAAAGCATGCTAACTCCTTTCTTACTAATTAAACATTTAACCCCTTCAGTGAGAACACTCACCTTGGTCCGTAGATACTAGCTCACGGTTTATCTACCCGATCTGCATATATTTTAGGGCCCAAAAATTCAATATTAATTTCTAACTAATAGAATCATAAGATTCTATAAACTTCTTATGAATTCTAGGAATTAAATAAGGGCGTAAAACTAACTTTAGTTAAATGCGCTAAAAACATCGTAAGATATTAAAAGTTATTTCTATTTTATTTTGAATAAGTAAATCAATAAAGAAATATATTAATTATAATCTTAAAAATATAAGTTTCATGCCGTAAAACTATTTTACTTATTTGTCCTTTTAAAAGGAGTTTATAACATTAAAACTTTATTTCTAATTTACTTTGGAAATAACCAACAAATAAACAAGAATGATATTAATTACTAACTTAAGAAACTATGAATTTAATACCAATTAAACAGCTGTTAAAATAATTTTTTGCAAAGATTTATAAAAAGAATTATAAAGACATAAACAAAAGAATTAAAAGTATTCAAAAATCAATTTTCCAGCATTAGATTGGTGTGACCCGCTCCAGAATTGGTTTTACCCGATTCCCAATCGGTTAAAATTGATTTATGCCCAGAAAACTTGATTTCCAAGTTTTTGCTTCGGGTCTCTATCGAACCTTCAAAAAATCGGTTCTTCTTTGATTCATTTTGCTAAAAATCATTTCTATAACACTTCTAACAGTTCATAACACGTTTTTAACGTTCAAAAATCAAGATTCAAACAAATTATTAAGAAAACTTCAAAACTTCATAAATTCCTAATTTTTTTTGCATTATAACTCTAAAGTTTGATGTTATAGTAACTTGAATTTACTTACCCTTTAATTCCTGAGTCTTCCTAGCACGAAATCAAAGTAATGGAATCGAATCCTTTGCTCCAATTCCGTCCTTTTCCTAGCTTTTTCTTCTTCTTCTTCCTTTCCCTTCTTTTTCCTATTTCTCTCCTTTCTCTCTCTATATGTTGGATTTGCATAAATGAGAAATGGTGTTTAAGGGTTTGGAAAGCCCTATTTATAGGCAAACTTGCCGAATAGGCCAAAAGGGTTCATGATTATCCTGAAATTTTATTTCTTTTCATTTCCAGTCTAAAATCGGTTTTACCTGCTCATAAATTGGGTAAAACCGCTCCCAAATGGTTTTACCCGCTCATGGATTGGGTAAAACCGTTTGTTTAGTCCGTAAGATATTTTTCTTAATTTTTGGATCGGTTTTACCCATTTAAAAATCAGGTAAAACCGTTTCGTGAAGCGGTGGAATCGGTTTTACCCATTTCTCAATTGCGTAAAACTGGTTTCCTATCCAAACTATCGGTTTTAGCTGCTTTAAAATCGGGTAAAACCGATTCCTTATCCTCCCGATCGATTTTACCCACTTCGCAATCGGGTAAAACCAGTTCCTTATCCACTGCAATCGGTTTTACCCACTACTGAATCGGGGAAAACCGATTGGTCCTTGTTTTTCTCCTTTTTCACTTATTTTCTAATTTCTTTATTTTCAATCCATAATTCCTAAAGTTAAACTAATATATTACTTCCATATATATATCCTTAAACATAACCTTACACTTAAATTAACATCTTAACTCTAAATTAAGTGTCAAAATTTTTAAAGTAAAATCTAAAACATTAAAATTTAAACCATAAGATTTTATGATCAAATTACTTTAAGAAAATTCTCAAAGCTTTATAACTATACCTAATTGAGTTAAACACTAATAGTAGACTATATAAATAAAGGTTAAACTATAGCGAGAAACTACGGGGTCTTACAATTTTTGCTTTTTTTATTTTTAAAAAAAATGTAGTATTATATTTTTGTCCTAAATATTTTGTCTCACCTGACATTGAAGGCCTAATTCTGCCACTGGAGTTAACACGTACTATTTTTCAATTCTAACATTATTCGTGTTATTCTTGTCGATCCATTTAACTCACGCACCTGCTAACACTATTACTACTTTATCTTGTGCCGGGTTCATGTCGTATTTTCATGTTATATTATAAAATAATCGTATTTATCTGGATTCAATGGTTCGGGGTAGGTTTACAGGTTGATATTATCAACCATAACCTTTTCGTTTAAGTATTTATGTCGATTCATTTAATTTGTAAACTGATCAAAGGTTAACCTTAACCCCTTTACTCCCTCTGATTTAAAATAAAGTACGTTTAAGAATTTTGTAGACAGATAAAGGAATTCATTTAAAATTTTCTATTATTATTTTGAGTTTTGGAATTGTAATCCAATTAATAATTACTTAAAATGAACGAATATACAACTGTAGTATTTGAGATAATCAATGAGTCTTAACTGAATAAATTAAGATAATGATAATTTATTTTAAAAAATTATTTGTTTTCTAAATGTCATTTATTTTAAATATTCACTCCCTCTAAAACTCCATTTAGATAAGACAAAGTATATTACAAGCAGGAGGTCATCTACGAATTAACATTTCTCCTTTCCAGCGGCCCCTTAAATGTTGTTCGATTGAGAGCCTCACCTCGCGTTGTGTGTGTGAGGTAATATTTTTCGTAGTTGGACAAATTAATCCAACATCTTTCCTTTAAAAAATAAATAAAATCTGATTAGTGTGGCCTCACAAATTATCATCCTTATATTTATGTACGTTCCAGACACACATGAACAAGGAGATGACTAGAGTAGAAGAGATCGATCTGGAAGACTCCCATCACGCGATTCTGTGTCTAATTTTTAGTACAAATTCATGAACCTAAAATTAAGGGCAAATCAGTATAGAAAAAAGACAAGAAAGAAAATGTTCATTCTTTTTCTCGCTGTCCCCATTCCCACTGCCTGGAAATTAAAGTGCCACTTCCTTCCGAGTTCTTTGGCAATATATCCTTAGAAACTGCCTGTCCTTTTCTTCTTTCTTTTTTTTATGTTAAGAAATTTGGAATGAATCTTCCCGGAAAATTTCCAATCTATTCATTCATCTCAAGTAGTCTCTCTTTACAATCTATTCATTTTCTATACTGCTGCTTCAGGGCTGAAACTGTCCATTCCGGGAATTTTCAATTCCAGGGCCGCCCCTGGCCACGTGCTCTCAGGGCCCCCAATTTTGCCCATTTTTTTAAATTAATTTTTTAAAGAGACAATATTTAAATTTAATACTTTTAAAAGAGATAATAATTCTACTCCTAAAATAGACACGTAAAAGTATTGTGTTTTAAAAAAAGTCGTACATATAATATAAAAAGTAGTACATATTTATAAATAATAATAAAATTTTGAGATGTAAAATAAAAAGTATCGAATTTATGGGTAGAAATAGTGCCTCTTTAAGAAATTAGCACATGTAATATTAAAAGTAGTACCTAATTTTAAAAATAATAAGAATGATAATAAAATTTACTTTACGGTTATAAATAATGCATATAAAGTAAAATGTACCAAATTTAAGAGTAGAAGTAGTGTCTCTTTAAAAATGTAATGTTTGTAATTTAAATAGTAGTGCACGCTTCTAAAAAATTATAATGATAGTATTAATAAGAATTTAGATTTTTTTTAGGGTATAAGTAATGTGTAAGATAAAAAGTAGTACATATTCCTAAATAATAATAATTTTGATTTTAATGTTATAAGCACTGCTTATAAAATAAAAAAGTATAGTCTATTTCTAAAATTAAAAAAAATAAAAGATGAATTAGTGTTGCGTGCGTATGCACACAATGCAGTTGCATGTTCAACAGTCTGACTATTTAACATGAATGACTCTTAATCTGATAAATCTATTTTGCATTTACGATAATATAAAAGGGTTCAAATTTATATTTTTGAACAGGACCCTTATTTATGTAGGAATAGCCCTACTCCATTTCAACTCAAACTCTAGATTTCAATAGTTTTTTCTTTTCAAAAAAACAATCTATTCAATTTGTTTCACCACTTCCAAAATGTTTGATTGTTCAACCCCGCCTTCAAAATCGCCACCATCACTCCATTTATCATCCAAAGAAATGAAAATTAAAGAAGAAAACGGTAAAATAAATAAGGGGAAACAAAATTTTGTCTAAAAAATATATATATATAATTCCCAAAAGTGAATTAGGATAGCTTCAGGGACGATAAAAGAGAAGAAAATAGAAAAAAAAAAAAAACGTAAATGGAGAAAGGAGGGAGGTGGGCTGTGGAAGAAGAAAGTAGGAACAGAGAGAAGGAAAGAGCAGAGGAAGCAAGCCTGTGTATACACGCAACCATGGACAAAAAGGTACTTAGACCGATCTAAATGTATGATGTTTTAAGAATTCAAAAGTAAATAGTGTATTTTGTTCTATATTTGCCGTTATTTATTGTAATTTTATCATTTATTTCTGTTGTAGATTTTCAATGCTAAACTTATTGAAACTACAACTTACCTCAAAAAATGTGTAATATGTTCATTTTATCATTAAATAATGTTGCAAACCTCAATGTTTAAGGGCATGTTTGTTAATTATGCTTAATGCTTAAAATTATTTGATTAAGCAATAATGACTTTCGCCCTGTTTGATAACGAAAATCCAAATCTCTTAATTGATGAAGCACTGCTTATTTCCTTTAAAAAAATGTAAGCAATAAAACTTAGCTTATTGCTTATCACTTAATGCTCCACGTAATATTTTTTTTAATAATTCATATTTGATTTCCAAAACTACCCATTTTATTTTAGTCATATTAATTTAACTATAAATATTTATTTTTGAATAAATTATTATTTTATTTTTTTCTTCACAATCATACCATGTATTTTAAACTTTTTCATCGTAATATTATCAAATAATTTTTAAAATTTTTATTATTGTATTTTGATATTAAAATTTTATTTAATAAATCATATCATTTACTTGTTTTTATAAATATCATTTGTGCTATATGTTTAATATTACTTATATAATTTATTAATTATATATGAATTTAATTGTAAATTTTTAATTTATTTTAGAATGCAATGGTGGACTCGTTTTTTATTTTAGTGATTTTAATAAATTATAATAATTTATTATTATTATTATTATTATAATTATTCAATTTAATGTATTTTATCTTATTTTGTTTCCTTGTATTTTTTATTCATCGTAATTTATGTTTCATTATAAAATTTGATATTTCGCATATATAAATATAAAAAATTCAACGTAAGGATAAAATGGTACATTTTTAAGATTTCAGCATTAAGATCAGCATACTTATCAAACAAAATCGAGTGATCAAACAGTTTGATTCAGAGGCTCGAAAAATATATTTCAACAATAAGATGTTAAGTGCTTAATCAATTCAGCATTATGGTTTCATTAATTTTTGTCAAATGGGCTCTAAGATAGAATGTGTTAGCTTTATCATTAATCAGGTTAGAATAATTATACAATTCATTATATTTGGGATAATCAAATAATTTTATAAATTTTCTTAATATATGTGCGCAATAAGCTAAAACATCATATATTTAAGAAAACATATGGCTGAGATCCGCATCGGTCTAGGACCGAATCTCTCCAAAAATATTTCAAAGGTGTTAAATGCAGTACCAATATCACTAAATGTGGTACCAAATATAATATTAAAAACTAAAAAGACCAAAGAGCCCCTCTAATAAAAAAAACTGCATCAACAATTTTTCCTTTTTTTTTAATTTAATGTTTCCTCCTTTTCAGAAAGATTTATTTTTTAAAAAAATGCAGCCCTAAATGTATTAAATGCAATCCCAAATTTATTACAGTAATAAAATAAAATAACTCATACTCTTTCGTGAAAAAGCAAATACTTTCCCTTCTATTCCAAACATTTTTCCTCCCTAAATATTTCGGATTCACTTTTTTATATACTAGTTGTATTTTAATAATAACTGTAAGTATTTTTATTGTAATAATTAAATAATGCATTAATTTAAATACTAGTTATGTAATATTGTTATTGTAGATTTATCAAACTATATAATAGAAAAAAGTATTTTATAATATGTGAGTATTTTTACATACTAGTTGTATTTTAACACTAATAATAATTAATTTTAAATAAAAAAATATTCCCAAATGTCTAAATTAAAAACATACTAATTTAAAAAGTAATTATAAATTAAAAACTGAAAAAAAAGAAAAGAAAAAGAAAAACACCCCAGGGAGCTGTGCCCTGGGGACTGTGCTGTCCCCAAGGAGCCGTAAGACCCCAGGGAGCAGCTCACTCGGGTACCTTTTCCCCACTTTTTTCTATTTTTTAAAAAATTTTGAAATGGCTTTTTTTTATTTTAATTCAAATTGATTTTAAATTAGTACTTTTTTAATTTATACATTTATGAATATTTTTATTTAGAGGGAAATGTGAAAAAAAGAAAAAGAAAACGAAAGGTGGGAAAAAAAAAAGGGGAAAATGTAGCTGCATTATTAAAAAAAAAATACTAATATGGAATGTATTTATAATTAAAAAAACCTGAAAAAAGAATAAAAGAAAAAAAAGAGAAAAAATAAGGATATTTTGGTTTTTTTAATATTAAAGTTGTATAGTAAAAAGCCATACGAACGGCAATTGATTCATAAATGTTTGTCTACTATTTCTTCCTAAATAGTCATTCCCAAACCTATGAATCAAGTGTCCCCGTCAGTGAGAAGATTGGGCCAAGTTGGTAGAACAGTGGCCAACAAAGCCACGCAGTACATGCTCAAAATTCACATGCATGCCAAGGACACATTCCCATCTGGAGTCTGGACCCTCCAAATGAAAACTTTATTTTATAATATTAAACAGAAAAGTTATATTTGTTAAAAATTAAATTTATGCCTTTGAAATTAATCATTTATTTGGAAGGTAAAATTTATCTTTTTTAAATCCAAAATTGAACTCTTAAAACGAGTGAATATATTTTATTTTAGAAATTAATTAGCACTTATACTTTTAAAACAAAAAAATAATACTTGTTCAAAACTAAATTCATACTGTTGAACATAAAAGTAATACATGTTTGTTTGATAAAACTATACGGTTGAATTTATTAAGTAACTTTTTTTTTACCTTGCATCATTAAGGTTTAAATCCATAACATTAGGATTACAAGCCCCTCCAATTGACCAGTACCTCCAACTCTCCCCCAAATTCATTAAGTAACTTATATATGAATGTTCAAAAATCAGTTTTCAACATGTGAATCAAAATGCTTAATGACTTATTCTTATTTAATAAATATGCTCAGTTGAAAGTTCAAATATTAAAATAAAAAAAAGAAAGAAAAGAAAAGATAATTTTGCCCTTATATTAACTTTTAATAATTATATACCAAAAGTATTCATTTTACAGTAAAAACACCTTATACAAGCTCAATGATTGATGCAAACACAGATTGATTGAGTATGCGAGGTCGAATGATTGATGCGAGTCCATGTGTACGTCTATTTATTTTGATTTTTTTTTCTCGGGAAAAATGACATTTTTAGTCCCTTTTGTTTGGATACGAGGTAATTTTAGTCCCTTTCGTTTTATCTTGACAGAAATGATATCTTTTGTTTACATTTTGTGTCATTTTCAGTCCTTTTTACTTGTAAAAACCTGTCATCACTAGTCAACTTTGCAGTCAACAGTTTTTAGGATCGTTTTGGAATGAAAAAATAAAATTGGGGCTTTCTCGCAATTTAATTAAATTCCAATGGCCCAAACAATAAATATTATTTTGTCATTTCAAAACGATCCTAAACAATAAATATTTATTGTTTGGGCCATTGGAATTAAGAAAATCGCGAGAAAGCCCAATTTTATTTTGTCATTTCAAAACAATCCTAAAAATCGTTGACTGTAAAGTTGACTAGTGATGACCGGTTTTCACAGGTAAAAAAGACTGAAAATGCCACAAAATGCAAACAAAAAGGACTATTTCTGCCACGGTAAAACGAAAGGGACTAAAACTACCATGGGTTCAAACAAAAGGGACTGAAAATGTCATTTTTCCTTTTTTCTTGCATTTTGATTTTGATTCTGATTTTTTTTTTGTTTGAGAATTAATATTAATAGAAAAGTGATGTTTGTTAAAAATTAAATTTATACTTTTGAAAATGAATAGTTTATTTAGAAGATAACAATATCATTTTCAGTAAAAAAAATGATAGTTGTTAACAATAAAATTTAACTTTTGAAATGAGTATAGTTTATTTTAGAAATTAATTAACAAACATACTTTTAGAAAAGAAATAAACTTGTTGGGAACTAAATTCATACTCTTGTAATGCTTGTAGTGCACAACATAGTTTGCAATATCGCGATACGTATCGTAGTTCGTACGATTTTACGATCCCAAAACACCAAATCGATCCTACTTCCGATTCTATCTAATCCTATACAAATTTATTAAAATGACTCAAATAAGAGTAATTTTTATAATTTATTAGTAATTTTATATCAAACATTTGTGTAGGATCTTACCATACTTCTATTTCCATCATTTTTTACAATGCCTCCTCCTATGGAATGCTGCCGGCTACCCAAAACTATGAGGTGGTTTTGTCTAAGCATTGCCTTCCACCACTCCCTATAACTCAATTGACTGCCAATTGAAGAAACCGACAGAACACTGGGAGTTGGCTTTGATCTTCACGGACGAGGAAAGCAATTTACTAGAGGCACCTCTTAGGCGAGCTCTGATTGAGAATTTTTCATGAGATAAGCCGACAATTGAAGTCCTTCAAAGTGATATTTTAACGGCACCAGCTGGTTTCATATCGGATTGAACGATCCAAGAAGTGCTTATCCGATTCGAACATGTGAGGATTACAACTGCTGCTTCTTGAAGGGGGTTTGGAATTTCGGTTGTTATACGTTGCGAATTACAAATTGGAGGCCTAGATTCGGCCTAAGGTAGAATCCAGTCCCGATATGGGTGAACCTTACACAATTACTGTTCCAATTATATGATGAGTGGTCTCTAATGTCGATTGAGAACATGGTTTGGAAGAGCTGTCAAGGCGGATTTTTCTTCTGCCCCCTTATCCCGCCTCTCAGTTACGAGAGTTTGCATGGAGATTGACCTCCTACAGCCCTTGCCGAAGGATGTCCATCCGAAAACTCGTTGAAGAGGTTTTTTTGCAAATTCGGGATTTTGACATGATGCCCCAATATTGTGTTTGGTGTCTCAAGGTTGGGCACTGTGAATCTGAGTGCCGGAAAGGAGACGATTCATCTCATCGGAAGCAACAATGGAAAAGGAAGCCGAAAAGTCGGGTTTGAGGGTGTTGGTTTATGAAAATGTCGCACAACACGTGATACGCAAAGTTAAAATAATGAAAGAAGTGCATAGTTATTTTTCTCTCATGTGATACCAACTCTTTACTCGTTAGTACGAACTCCTGGAGGCAAAAAATTTAGAAAGGAACCGAAAGTGGAGGTAAACAGAGGAGGCGGAAAAGCTGCAAAAATAAATGTAAAATTTTACATTTATTTAGGTGAAATCCAGTATATAATAATTATTCTGATTAAATACAGTTTTATTGTATCAAAATTAACTCTCAAATTAAGAAGGGGTAAACTAGTGCGTCTTTTAAAGTTGAGGGGAAAAAGGACACACAATAAAAGAATCCAATGACCAAAAGTAGACCATTTGAAAAATTCAAAAATGACGTAAGAGTGTCATTTGCCCAATTTTAAAGTATAACGAGACTTTGTGCGATATTTTTTAGATCATATTGAGACACCAAAAAACTGGTTTAAGGGTTAATGTTGCCGAACAGAAGGCATTTTTGTACGTTAACCAAAAATTATGAAAAAAATATTTTATACCTTTAATTTTAATGTGGCAGACCAATAAGATGAAAATAAGTATACACCGTACTCTACTTTTTCCATTTTTTTGGTAAAAAAATTTTATGTTTTTACCAATAAATAATACATTTGCATATTATAAATTTATGCAACGGATGCATGAAATAATTTCTCCAAAATGGTTAATTATCCATTCATGTATTTTTATTTTATTTTTTTTTTGAAGAGAATTCTTGGATATTCATATGGCATGTTTTATTTTCCAATTTTTACGTGTGAATGTGTCTCACTTAGGCTATGTTCTTTCCATTCCGTAGGAAGGCTATTACATTTTCTTCAAAATTTTACATAAAGAAATAACAATATTTTTTTGCTGAATTTTCAAAATGCAAAATTTAAAATTCTTTCTAAATCCTTATTCACACCAATTCAAAAATAACACAATCATTACAAATTTTTTTCTTCTTTTTCTTACATAAATCTCCAAAAAAAAATTCTTCTAAAAAACTATTGATTCTCTAAACAAAAAATTTCTCATTTGAGTAGTTAAAAAAACAGTGTTAACACATGTGAGAAGCGCGCAATTGACGGTACAGCCTAACAGGCCAAAAACGTTAGGGATAAGTCAATTCAGCGGCCCACCAAAACATTAGTTTTCCTATATGAAATTGATTTATTTGGTCCTGCTGTTGGACCATTCCAAATTCTAATAATGCAGCCTTGGGGTGCGGTATGACTTTGTTGTGGTACCTTTTCCCCTTGTTAACTATTTATAAAGAGTATTGTATTTTAAATTTTTTTGTCAAAAATTTTATTTTTATATTATAGTTTAATAATAATGGATAAATTACATTTATCTCCCCCAAAATTTGTGAAAACTAACAAATAAACCCCGAGGTTTTGTGAAATCATGATCACCCCTTGATCGGGTAATAATTTAACAGTTACCCCGCTCTGGTTTAGTATCCCTTTGTGTGTTAAAAAGCTTGAACTCAAAATTCAAGCCTTTTTAAAAATAAAAAAAAAATTTAGCAAAACATTTTAGAGAGAGTCTTCTATCAAACAATATGACAGTTTGACAGGTGATACTTTCATCATTCAAATATTAGATATGCAATTTTTCATAATAGATAGACACTATACTTTTGAATCTATACTCAATACCCATATCTTTTATAAAAAATATCGTATGCTTCTAGAAAAGAAATAGGTGTCCGTCAAACCATCTGACAAATTCAATACAATTTGTTGCCAACATTTGAACGTCCATAAAATGTTAGTAGTTTCATGAAATCTCAGGAAATGTTAGTAATTTTCACAAATTTCGAGGGAGATAAATGTAATTTACCCTATAATAATGTGTAATCACAATTAATGTATACCTAAATAGTAAGATTAAGTATTAAAAATAAATGTTAAATTACTTGGGTATATATTGTAACTTATCACCCCTAGAAATATTGTATAATTTTTAAGAGGGAACTATTTTAATGGGAACGAAGCAAAATTAATCATCCGTTGGATAAAGGTACGCTCTTTCTTGTTTAAATGGTTCTTTGTGGTCAAGATCGATCCTATCCTATGTCTGAACTGCTGCAATTGCGTGTATTGATTATCAAAAATTTACGCACATTTTCTCAGTAACTTTCATCTCCTTTACTTTTCCTTTGTAAATTTCCAAGTCTGCTCTCTTGAACTTTCTTGAAATTTCCCTTTAACAATTAATTAATATCCTTTAGCCTTTAGGTGATAAAGAATAATAGCACTGACGGCAGACCAAGGAAGACTTCAAACTTACTGTGTTCATATGCTGATAATCTCTTCCAGAGCAGAAGTTGTGATATCTTCATCATCCTGTAAGGTTTTTTTTTTTTTTTTTTTTCCCAACTCAATTTGCTCTGCTTTTGATATATAGATGACCAGGTTCTTGCAACATCTGTTGATTAGTACTAGATTGAATGTCCAAACTGAGTTAATTTGCAGTTGAAACTTTGAACTGTTTGTTTATAATGAACTCCGATCAATATTAGAACAGGGCACTCTTTTAATGGTACTCCCACCAAAAGAGTTCTGTTTCGGGTATTAGAAACATTACTCGAGTTTTTTAGTGGGATGGATAAGGAACTAGAAATTGACTGAATCAAGAGGGTTGCTGATATTTGGCTCTTGGCTACTTGAAATTTCAGGCTGCTAATGTTTCTTGGTACACATAAATTTGTATGTCTGTGTGTGAACTCTGACTTGAAATGCTAAAGTAAAATGAAATCCCAGATAACAAAGCATTTACACAATTAATAAATGGGTATGGGTAAGACTATGGTCCTGGCTAATAACGCGTTATGCAATGGCTTTATTAATACTCCTTCCGTCACATTCAAAAATAGTCCACTTTGTATTACAAAAAAAATAGTAATACAAAGTTGTCTCTTTGAATGAGATGTTGAATGAGATGGAGGGAGTATAAATTACGGCATCAAAGGGTAATTATCATGACTGAATCATTCGCTAACTGAACTATAGTTTTTCCCCAAATAAAGCCTCTTTGAAAAAATTAGAGATCATGAAAAGAACAGAAAATATAAAAGTGATGGCATAAGCATTTTTTGATGAGCAGGTTAAGCCCAGAAACTTGCATTTGGTGACTCATTTTGCTATTAAAACCATATTTATTTGCTAAATGTTGATGCTGATTCCATATGAATGCAGCGTGTTTCTATAGAGATCATGCAAATTACAAAAGAAGCAGATGTTTCCATTACTATTGATAAGAAGCTCAGTGGTTTTATTAGCTCAGAATCTCCAAACTGTTGCATCTTTAGGGTCCATAATGTACTGAGAAACATAAATGAGAAAGCTTATGAACCAGAGATTGTATCAATCGGACCGTACCATCGAAAAAAACCTCATCTACAAATGATGGAGGAACACAAGTTGCGGTTCCTGAAAGCATTGCTTCTGCGTAAAAATGAGAAAGTGTCGAAATATGTTGATGCTATAAAGTTACTAGAGGAAGAGGCGCGGCTGTGCTATTCAGAATCTGTAAGCCTTTCTTCGGAAGAATTTGTTGAAATGATGGTGCTAGATGGCTGCTTTATCATTGAATTATTAAGTAAGTTTCATGATATGCTTCAATATTCATGGGACAAGAAGATTGATCCTCTTTTCAGAATGGAATGGACTCTGAATCTTTTGCAGCGCGATTTAATGTTGTTTGAAAACCAAATTCCTTTCTTCATTCTGAGTAAATTGTATGAAATGGTTGAGTTTCCAGGCCAACAGAATCAGTTAATCAATCTTTCCCTGGAATTTTTCAATGATCTTTTCCCAGGTCATGGGAGAAAGCGAAAAGTTGGAGATTCTCAGGACAACATCAAACATTTACTTGACCTGATTCATAGAAATTGGTCAACCCTGAAACTTGAACCTACCACGGATGGTAAGCCATCGAATATGGGAAATATTGAGTTGGTCAGATGTTCAACACAACTGGCAGAGGCTGGAATCAAGTTTGAGAAGATCGACAAGGAAGTCTCATTTGACATAGCTTTCAAGAATGGATCATTGCGAATCCCGATCATAACCATTGAGGACAGAACAGAATGTTTCCTTAGGAATCTCATTGCATATGAGCAACATTGTGGGGATACTGACTTCAACATTGTGACAGACTATATGACATTTTTTGGCTGCCTGGTGAAGTCTGTTGAAGATGTTTCTAAGCTCTCTCATCGTGGAATTATTCGTAGTTTTGTAGGCGATGATGAAACCGTCTGTCGCATGTTCAGCACTATGAATAGCTTCATCACTGGACCAAGTAGGAACTTCCATTATGCTGGCATATTCAAAAAAGTGAACAGCCATTGTGAGAAACCTATGAATAAGTGGACAGCGACTTTAAGGAGAAAGTATATGCATAGCCCTTGGGGTATAATTTCGATTCTCACTGCCTCTACATTACTGATGCTTACTTTGTTGCAGGCACTATTCCAGATTCTGTCATGGAAGTTGCAATTGAAAAACTAAAGAGTATAGGTAAGGCCTTAAAATTGGGCTAGGATCACCTGTAACACCAACCATGTACCAGCTCTATACCATAACAGTAGAGTATGATTACTTTCCATTTGTGGTAAAGGGCTGATATAGAATTGGCGGTACAGAAGACCTGATGTCCGTATACTTATCAAGATATTTATCAAGATATTTCAATAGGCCTTGTGCTTCTGAGTTTAGTGAGCATTACAGTGTGTATATGCAAGCTCTAGATCAGGATCCGGTGATTCTTTAACTAATCTAGATTCCTAGATTAAGGCCTTTCCTAATTTGTGAATTTATGTGAGACTGTAGAGTGTAGACTTTGGCTGGCTCTGTATTATCATGTCAAGAATGTATTTGATATCATACATTTAATATTACCTAATTAAAAATCTGTGATGCAAGATCATATTCTCTTGGAAAAATATTTGATAATTGAAAATTAAGAGAGGCTAAATGTCAAGTGAACTTTAGGCATCTGATATCAAGTTCAGAAATCGAAAGGTAACTTTTGACATTCGGCCGATGTCGGAACTTGGAAACAAACTGAAGCAAAATTAGTTTCCCTTCGGAGTTTGGCAGATGTAGCCATGATTTTGGCTCTGATCCATCTGACATTGGATCTTGCAGAAGTTATTTTGCAGTTTTTTTTTCTGTATTATCTCTCTGACTTCTAACACTTCAACATGATCGTTTTACTTGATGCAAAGGTCAGATTTGTGAAAGTTTAGACTGCATAAAATTTGCGCGTGTTGCCTTAGAAACTCTTTTATCATTCTCTTGTTTCTTGGCGTTGTCAGATTTAGTACAAACTTTGAACGACCAATCTTTATCTGATTCCAAAGGATATTAGTTATGTACTCTAATAAAGTTTCGATGAAAGTGTTCCCAACATAATTTGAAATCTTATTTTACCATAGAACTAGCATATTTTAGTTTCAGTTTCAGTATTTGTGTAATAAACAGTCAAACCATGCTCAGGCAGGCAAAAAAGGATCTGAGTTAGTGATGCACAAGAGGTTGAGGAGGAATTAGCCCCACCAAGTATGGTTTTTTTTATTTTTTATTTTTAAAGTGGAAACTTTTGTGACACCTCTAGTTTCAAATTCCAAATATCTAAAAAGGATCGTTAGGCCATGCTTTCACTGTTAGTATTCATCCCTGATCAGCAAGTATTGATGCTGCTGAAGCTGAATTATAAGTCACACATGATTATATTAGTATGAGTAAGAGAAGTAAAAAATTTAAAAGTGAACTTTTCTATTAAAATAAAAAAATATTTTTCAAAATGGATCATTCTAATGGAACGGATGGAGTGTATAACATATTCTTCCTGCAAGCCCTAGAAGAGGAAAAAAAAATCTGCAAACTGCTCATTTAGTGGGTTTTTGACTGTCAATTTATCTTCCTACATGAAACGCCATATATGTAAGGTTCCCTTAGTTGCATTATTTCAGTTTTGCCTCCAATAATGACTACTTTTCACACACAAAAGTGGGGCATCATTCCACAGTTCAGAGCTCTTAACACAATGAGTAATCAGGGGTGAACAAAATTATCCGTATTTCGGATCAACCGCGGATCCAATTCGAAGTTTCGGAATGGTTTCGGTTTGGATTATAAACCGCTTTGGATCTTTTTCGAATAATTATTTGAAATTGACCCGAAAATTTTGTTTTACAAAAACCCAAAAATCTGACACAAAATTGCTCCAAGATTAAAATCTAAAATTGATGGTTTCGGATCGGTCGGATCAATCATTATGAATTCTTTTATTTTTGGAAGTGGAAAGGCCCAATTGCATGGTTAAATGCTGAAACAGATTGGAAATAATGATCCATGGTAATAGGAAAGATTTATTTTTCTCAATATTCATTTTGGCCACATATAAATACGAAAATACTCAAAAAAAAAAAGGTAAAATTCCCAAAATATAGAAAATGAATTCGGGAGACTCGTTTTCATCTTAAAACAAATCTCCCCAATTCGTTTTCTTCAAAATATTTATATATAAAAAAAGAAAATAAAAAAAATTTCTTTACAGAAACGATTTCCTTAAGGAGACGAATTCACTTTCTTTACAGAATTTATTTTTATTTTTATTTTTTAAAAAAATATTTTGAAGAAACAAAATCAGTGAATCATTTCTTAATAAAATTCTTTTTATTTTAAAAATGTACTAAAAATAACACTGAATTTGTTTTCTCCTATACATTTTTAAAAATAAATATTATAAAATGTTGTAATTCATTACGACCCCGTAATTCATTTTTCAGTTTTTATGAAAAATAGGCAAACCGTAATATAACTGAAAATTTAATTTGTATTTAATAAAATTTTAGAAGAAGTGAGTTACGGCTTTTTTTTGGAAATATATAAAATCTCCGTATGAAAGAATTTGGGGAATTCATTTATCTTTGAAAATTTAGTCACGCATTTATGTTTTAAAAATAATTAATTCCATTAAAAAATAAAACTAATAAATTCGATTCTCCCGAAAAGCTATTACATTATACCGATATTGATGTTTCCATTTTTAATTGTTTTTAGTTTAAATGAACATGCATAGGGAATAAAGATAAGTTCTCGTAATTCATACATTTTTGTGGAAATAAGCAATTTAAAATGAATTATATAAAACAAGAACTTATGTTTACATAATAAGATTACATGTTTGAATGTAGAAATTTGGCAAATTGTGATGTAATTATTTCATTTAATCTTAAGATTATTTTGAAATACAAATTCAGTGAATTCGTTTTTCAGAAATCGAATTCAATGATTCGTTTTTAGGAGAAAACGAATTCAGTGTTATTTTTAGTATATTTTTAAAATAAAATTAATTTTATTAAGAAACGATTCACTGATTTCGTTTCTTCAAAATATTTTTAAAAAAATAAAATAAAAAAAATTTCTGTAAAGAAACGAATTCAGTCCTTAAAGAAATTTTTTTTATTTTATTATATATTTTTATAAATATTTTGAAGAAACGAATTGGGGAGATTCATTTCCAGATGAAAACGAATCTCCCCAATTCGTTTTATATAGTTTGGGAATTTTACCCTTTTTTTGAGTATTTTCGTATTTATATGTGGTCAAAATGAATATCGGGGGAAAAAATCCTAATAGGAAACCATTCAAGAATTTCACCAGGCAAGCTTATGTAGTCTATTCATTCATCAGCAAGAAAAGACTTTTGGGAATAATGTCTTCTTTCCATGGAAAACTACTCTTCATTTGTGAAGCTTTTTGCTCCTCTCATACTATTTTGACCATCTCTTTCTTGTCCAATAATCTACAATTTTCTTGTCCAATGGTCCTAAAAAGTTTGAAAATCTATGGAAGGAACGATACATATCCATTTATCAAGGGGTATTTTTCCCCAAAAAAATTGCCTTAAAAAACTAAAAATTTCAAAATATTGGAGTGTTCAAAAATTATTCCTAAAATAGTGAGGTTGATTCTAACATATATTATCTCTCTCATAGTTAGTAGCAGAATTAGAACAAAATATTTGAGGGGTCCAACATATATATAAATAAATAAAATTTTGTTAAAAATACATTACTGGTAAGGATGTAGGAAGAGGTTGGAAGGGTCCGAGAACTCCCTTTGTATGAGTCCCTGTGCATAGCAACTGTCACAAAGCACTCTTTTTAATTACTAAAAAACTAACTGAGTGGTAAGAAATGCCCACTAGCAAACTTTCGCCAAATCCCACCCGCATGTCATACCCAGCACCACATTGCTTCTAGTGGGATGGGGAGAGCAATGCATGTTCCAAGGAACTTGTATTTGGACAATCACAACGTAATGAAAATAAACGCAAGGCCTGTTCTTTATGGTTGTTTTTGTTTTGTTTTTGATTTCTAAAGTAAATTTGAATATTATAATCATTTTTCATCATTTCTAATACAACTTTAGATTATTCAGCTATATATTTTTACATTATAAAATTATTTTCCAAAAATATAGTTTTATAACCATGTTTTAGAACATCATAAAAAACAAGCCTGTAGACAAACTCGTAAATCAAAATTTTGTTTTCGTTAATAGAAAGCAATTAAATTACAAGCCAAGAAAGTACAAGGGATGAAAATCTATAATGCGAGTATCTATAATGCAATTATCACTTCCCTTATAACTAAAACATGTGCCAAAATTTTCCGATCTCCACAAAGGTAAAACCATCACAAAAGATCTGTCACTAGATGCAATAACAGTCACACTGGAATTCTGGAATTTTTTAAAAATAACTCCTATATTTTAGGAATTTCAATTTTTCTTTTGAAAATTTTAATGGGAAAAAAACCTCTTTTTTTTTTTCTTTTTCTTTTTCCTTTTTTGAGAGCCCAAAAAAACCCCATTTCTTAAACTCATATTTCTGAGGCATTAGAGGAGTCTATTGACAAGATCTAGAAGTCATTTGTTCCTCAACAATGAAAGAAAAGAAAAACCATTGACAATATCTATGGTACCTATTTTTTTTCTGGACTTACTAATAAAAGCAAAACTCACAATAACCACTTCTTTTATGGTCAAACATTGCCAAAATAGGGTCTTCCCCAATTCCCACAACAAAGATATGACACTGCAAAATCTTTTTTTTTAGCTATTAGATTCTCCTTAAAAAATTAATAGGAATTTATATTATTATTAATAATAATAAATAATAATTTTTTTTTCCCGGAATCTCAGTTTGATTGGTGTATTTTGTTCACATTACAATCAAAGAAGTAATCGGACGGTTAGAATTGAGTCCTGAAAAATCAACGGTCAGATTTGTACTTCCAATGCCAATGGGTATCATACCATAGCATCTTCCCGTCGGTAATTCAATTTTTTTCATTCCAATTCTTTGTTTTTTCATCCCGAAGTGTGTGAGTGTGTTCCCCAACAAGAAGCCAAACGGTACACACCGCTCACCCCTCTTTTTGCCCTTTCTCTCTCGCGATCGGAGACGGAAAATTTTTTCGATGGACGGCGAAAAGAAAAGATCCTTGCCGGTGCCCATGAATGATCCTCCCACGGACCGGCCAGTTCGTGTTTACGCCGATGGGATTTATGATCTCTTCCATTTCGGCCACGCTCGCTCCCTGGAGCAAGCCAAGTTATCGTAAATTTTCAAATTTTTTTGATTTGGGAGATCGTTGTTTTGGAGGTTTTTGTTATTGTTGATTGTTTTTTTGTCTTTCTGTGAAGTGGGTTGTTGATATTTTCGGTTTTGGGGCATTGGGTTATGTGGGTTTCGGTTGTTCCGGGGAATTGGGTTCCAAGTGTTTGAATTATGGTTTCAGTTAGAAGTTCTTGAAGGAAAACTACCTTTTTGATTAGTAATAAGTTAGCATTTTCTCTAGCAAATGGTCGTTTGGCAGTTATTAAGCTTCTGTTTGATGGTTGTCCATTTCATACCATATTCATATGATTTTGGAATTTTGGGGGAAATTTTTTAAAGAAGCCTTCTTGATGGATGAATCATGGAATATCTTTAATTATGGCCTAAGTACATGTGCTGCTGTTCATTTCTTGGAGAATCAGATGATTGAGGCCTTGGGTTGCGTAATGTTGTTCTGAATTAATGATTTCTTTTTCTTGTGGAATACCTTTAATTATGGCCTAAGTACATGGGTTGTTGATATCGTGAAAATGTTGAGAAGCTCAAAATTCTTGTTCTTGTCATTTGTATGCTGAATCTGTGACAAGCCCTGTATGAAACTATCCTTGTCTCTTTGCATTGATTTGATGTGTAATTTTGTCATATTTTGTTTTAAAGTTAATGTATAACTCTATCCTGTGGCTTGTTCCCATGTGGTGATACTTCTGTTATGTAATTCTGATTATGCTGAATTTTAGAGTTGAATGCGTTAGCATTTATCCTTGATAGTTCTGTAAAATATTGTAGCAGCATTCAATCTGGTGACATGGTATTCTAATCAAATATTTTTACAGCTTTCCCGACACCTATCTTCTTGTTGGATGCTGCAATGATGAAACTACCCACAAATACAAGGGTAAAACTGTTATGACAGACTTGGAACGATATGAATCTCTCCGTCACTGCAAGTAACTTTTGTCCCCTAAATACCATATTTAGAACTGTAATTGGGTTATTTTGGAAATTTTCTTATGGATGTGCAAGTTGATTTAGATAAGGAATTGGTACACTGTACTTTACTTGGTTTAACATTTCTTAGGTTCTGCTTTGGCATAGGTGGGTTGATGAAGTAATTCCAGATGCACCTTGGGTGATTACACAAGAATTCCTTGACAAACATCAGATTGACTTTGTGGCGCATGACTCTCTTCCGTAAGAGCTACAAACCAAAACTATGTTATGCTTATCTCAACCTCAGGGTCTCTATTTCTTTGATGAGGTGTAGTTCTGAATCAAGAAACATTGCCTCTTCTCTTTTTCTTTTTCCCCATCTATTTGGCTGGACCATTGTTATGAGGTTTTTGGGGACAGTCAAAGTTGGTTTCCTGTTTTTACTGGAACCTCTAATTTGCTAAACAGCAGTTCCCTACTTTTGAAAGAATAAAAGAAAAACTAATGATCTGTGAAGCTAAAAATTTAGTTCACAGCTATGAAATAGTTGAGCAACCAATTGAACCAACTTTTCTCGCTCAATGTTCAGCCTCTTCTCCACTTCCTAGCCCAACCAGTTAGTAAAGGAACAAAGAAGTCAAGAACCTTGAATTTTTTTTGTAATTACCGTAGTTCTGTTTTCTTTGTTTCATTTTTTGTGTAGTGTTTTGATTTTCTGTTTTGGTGTTAGATATGCTGATGCAAGTGGTGCTGGCAAAGATGTTTATGAATTTGTAAGTTCAACTTGTTATATAAAAATCTTTAGGCACAGACTTTGGTGATTGAATCTGTACTTCTCTGTTTGTTATATCCTTTTGGCTGTGTTTTTTGTTTTTGCTACTTTCACAGTTCATCTGCCTGCTCTTTGTTTCTCTTTTGACTGAACATCTGCTTTCTATTTCCTTTCGTGCTTGCTTATAATTTGCTTTGTGCGGATCTCAGTCCTTATGCACATTATTGATAAATGTAAAAATTCCTCTTCTTAGGTTAGGGCTGCTGGAAAGTTTAAGGAAACAAAAAGAACCGAAGGAATTTCTACTTCCGATATCATAATGAGAATCGTGAAAGATTATAATGAGTATGTTATGCGCAATTTGGATCGTGGTTACTCAAGAAAGGAACTTGGCGTGAGCTATGTGAAGGTAGAATTAGTTGTATTGACTGATCTTTTAACACAGGCATTGGTGCATTATCAGTGTCTGTTATTTATCCACTCGTGACAACTTTGTCATGTCCATTTGAAGGAAAAAAGATTGAGGGTGAATAGGGGATTGAAAAAGTTGCATGAGAAAGTGAAGAAGCAACAAGAAAAAGTTGAAGAGAAGGTATGCAAGTATTCTTAATGTGATTCATTTTGAAACCGTATAATTTTAGCCATTAAAAAGCTTCAGTAATAGTTTATACTTTCTTTTTTTGTAATGACTATCTAACCCTTGATTAGAAATTTAAGTAGTGATTTTTCTGCAATCATCCAGATACAAACAGTGAAAAAGCACCGAAATATGTGGGTGGAAAATGCTGATAGACTTGTCGCGGGGTTTCTGGAAATGTTTGAAGAAGGTTGCCATACACTGGTAATTACTTAACTCTAACCTCACTTCCTCAAGCACCTAAGTAACTGGAACAGTGTATCCCGAATTCTTCAAATTACATGCACAAAATGTCAAAAACTCTTGGTAAAATGTGTGTAGACTGAGAATTACAGTTCGGTAACTACTGATGGACGTGTATGGAAAAGCTTTTAAGTGTTTGAATGAGATGATTAGGTATACTTTGTCAGACATTTTGGCTTTATTCCAGGGAACTGTCATCAGAGACCGGATTCAGGAACAGATTGGCACAACCAATATACGAGGACTCATATATGATAAGGAAGACGAAGAGGATGATGATGACGATGACTATTACTACGACGACAGCACTGATGAAGAGTACTATGACGACGAGGGTGACGAATGACGTTCAGCCAATGTCTAGTAAACAAGGAAATGGCTGTCTACGTGAACTGCGTGACACGGACTGTGGTTTGGGTCAGAATAAGCATGTGGTGGTTTCTGTTCATCTTTCTACGGAAAGGCAGACGAAATGCCGTGTTGTGCCCCAGGATGTGTGATCCGTGATTTTTGGCTCTTTTGTTTTTTTGTGCTTGAGAATACTAGTGATGTGTTTGTAGAAAATTTAAGAGGTGCATATTACCCCTTCTTAAGGTCAGGTTTTAGAATCTGAAATGTATACAAGATCTGGAGGTCGTAGAATGAGTATTTTGAAAGTAGAAATTTGTTGGATTCGATAGGTGCTTTTATTCGAGTAATGTGTGGTTATATTACAAATTCTGGTAATTTTCCTATATATTATCTTTACTGTTGTATCTTTCCCTGAGAGATACAGGTTTTAAGTTTCAGCATTCGATTCGATGATTGAATACCTCAGTTTCTCTACCTCCAGAAAAAAGTGTTATCGATGATCTCCTGAATTCGTGGCCTAAAACTCAGTATAACAGTTTATGTATGGATAAATTAGAAGAAGAAAATGAGAAAGTTGTAAAGAGGAGAAAATATGCATGATGAACAAACGTTTTCATTCTGCAATTTTGTATGGTAAAGTATTCGGATATCTGATGCACAGACCTTCTGGCAGGAAATGGTCATAATATAGGCTTATTGTGGGGAGCTCAATAGTTTTCTCTGTTTTACTCACATAGCTGAAGAGCTGCCAGAAGTTGAAGAGCACTTTGCTTGAACAGCCAATGTCTTCACAGTACCTCGACACGGGTCTCCAAAGACCGCGTTTGATACTCTAACTGAACAACTGTTCTTCCCTTCACAAGCCTGCAAAAATGAGGCATTTTCCATTAGTCTCGTGCTATGACCTTAAATAAGTGTTACGCCATCTCTTAAATCCTTGAACTGACAGCAATACTGCATTGTGCTGCAAATGCAAGTGACGAGCGCGTGTACATCCAACAAGTAGAGAACATACCTGAGACACCAGAGACTGTGAGTTGGGGGCATGGCATTTGCCTAATGAGAAACCCTGGCAGCTCCCACGAGGAGTACCATAGCTTACAAACTCTATTGAGGAGATAGAACGCCCATCTTCACACTTCAAGTTCACTACGGGTACCATATCATCTTCAGATAGTTTTCGGCCTTTAGAGAGCGCTGTTGACCATGTTTCCACTGGTGGATAATGAAGCTCTGACACTTGAGAACAAATGGTTTTTGAGAAACGAGTTTGAATAAATATGTCAAAGGGTGTCTTCTCTGTTTCCTCAAAGATAACAAGAAAATTGTCTGATCTCTGCAACCATGATCTTGGAATGTGGTACCTACGAATTGGCAAGAACATGTTAGATTGGTATTCGTGTGTGAATATAACGGTGTATGTACACTTGCAAATTAAGGATGGAAGGATGCATCGGTCTTTAGAACATAATAAAACAAGTTACGACTATAAATTTTACTACAGCATGTCATAAATCATTTACATACCAGACTTGAGTAGGTTCTCCACAATTCGTCATACATTTATCTGAATCATATGTCCCGCGGTAGTCACATTTATTTTGGCAACCATCTTTGGGAGCTACAAGAGTCCAATATCTTCCAATGTGATGACCGTTTACCCAAACTTGACCTTTTCCCATGCTTTTTAAATTTAGGGAGACTGGATCGGTCCCAGCAGGAGCATCAAAATGAGTCTGCGTATTATACAAAGACAACAAAGGATAATACTAATACTAATAATAACCGACGACTAACCAAAATAGACCAAATTTAGGAGTAATTTATGAAAGAAAACTACTGGGAGATTGTCCCTGTTTAAGAACATGGACTTATTTGTGACAAATACAGCATACCACAAAATAATACTGGAAGAAACATCAGAGACCACGGTATACCCAGTAATTTTATAATTCTGACTCATTTTTAAGCTTTGCAAATAAGTGCAACAGCAAAATAAAAACAAAAGTTGACCTAAACAATCTATACTTGTAATTTTGAATCAAAAGCAAACTCTAGTACTCCTGATAACACCTTAGATTGAACTTTGAAAATGTCCAAGAGAAAAATTTAATAGGATAACTGATGCTTCAATTAAAACATGGCATAGTGTGGGGTTGATACCTCTGTAATTATTAGCCAAACATCTTAACAAGTGTTTTCCTTGACTTCCATGATATTGTTTTACAGGTTTAATAAGCTATTTCATGTCAACCGCAAGGCTCCACTAGTCACCCGTTTTCGAATGCTACTATAAGCTGTCCAATTTCTATCTAATTCTCTGAAGGCTGAAACCTTGCACTATTTTATCCTGTTTCATTTCTAAACTTTTGAGACACTCTCATGCCTTGTAATTGTCTGATCCAACCCTAGTATGCCATCTATGTTGATATGTGGCAACAAAAACTGCAGATACATTTTATGAGGTTGAACAGACATATTTCATGGCAAATGAGCTGCTTTAGGGATTAGAGACCACAGATAATTCCATCTGAAACAATGTTGACAGACATGCAGTTTGCATTATAGCACAAATAAGAGTTACCTTGTACCAAGAAAAGGGGGACGAAACTGAGCCAGGAGGGAAAACAGTCCATCTGGGATTTGCACTTTCATCACCAGCATATATTTTTTGATACTCACCCTGGAGCCCAACCTGAAATCAGATTCTGTGGGTAAAGAGACCTGACAAGATTCCAACTTACATCCAGATTGAATATGGACAACCAAAATTAAAGCAAAATATTACGTACTGTTGTAGCACAGTGCACTACTTAACTACTCAAATACCATAGCACTACTTTCTACCTTATCCATGACTACCTTAAGCCTAAACAGGCCTTATCAGGACAAGTGTTCAATGAGGCTACACAGCCTCTCTACACTAATTATCACAAAAGAGAACAAGCAAAAAGACAGGATTCAGCAAATTGAAGAGAAGCTCTCCAAAAAAACAACAAAACCACTACTTTTTGGTTGCCAATTCTCCTCTCACAGATCCAGGACATCTCATTTCTATGATTCCAATTTCTATTGTCTTCTTATCATCTGCCTCAAATCTCACTGCATTTCGCCAATTCTAAAAGGTATATTTCAGGGATTAAAGTGCATTATTCCCAAGTAACTTCCACATGTTAGGGCATACCATATTCTGATGAAGTAAACACATAAGAGTTCATAAGATAGTCATCCTGCACATCCACCTATTTAGAATAAACCATACTGAAAGACTGTCATCAATTTCCACTACTCCAGTTATTATCAATACCAACTTACACTCCTATTTCCTTGAGCCAAAACCAACCTTCCTATAAAGAACTTCCCAAGCAACATTAGAAGATAGAGATACTAAAGCTTGGGTTTTTATCTTTCCAGATAAGTAGAAAAACTACTGATGCTTCCACCATCTGGTGCATACTTGTAATAGAAAATTGATTATATGGACTGATAAAACTCAGTAAGTACAGATTTGATTGTGCTAGCAACAACAATAGTAGAAAAGCAGCTTAAGTGTAGTTCAGATTGGGAGACAGGATAGCATAAACCTAAATGTTAATGTCACTGAGTATGTTGTTTCTAGACTTCTACATGTGGCTCACATTTTTGGGTTGTGCTTTACTGACTTGTGCGCCTACACTTAATAAGGAAAAAAGAGCCAGAAAAGAAAACTGGTTGGGTAAAGAAGCTGCTTAAGAAGTTAGGAAGCTTGACAGCACTTCTGAAATGGAACTGCTTAATCTTGCCAGTCATAGCCATTACAAAGGCAAAAGGTCGAGCATGATGCGACTGGAGATGGATGAATTACCTGGTAGGTCCAGAATGAGTTCGTAAGATCTAGATCTCCATTCTTACATCCAACCAATTTGATTGGACCCCTAAACCCAGCACCATCTTTCTCAAGGAAGGCACCGTAATTCTGAAGAAATGACAAGAAAATTGACATCCACATGAGAACAATGAAAAATGTTAAATTCAAGTGCCATGGAATCAGTACTTAATACATCAAATATTTGACATCCAGAATCAAGGACAACATGAGTGGATCAGATTGGAGAAGATAGAGATAACAATAAAAGAAAAATAAGCATTAATATGTATTACATTTACAAGGATGCCATAGTTCCATAAAAATACCAAAATGGATCAGACAGTATTTACTCTGTTCTCAGTTCCTTGGACTAAAGTGTGGAAGGATAAGCTACACTTTTGAAAACAAAATACCTGCAAGCCCACTGTTTCAGACACAAGAACTACATCATTGTATCCTTGAGTAAGATAGAGAGGCTGTACCACCTTCACCCAATGGCCATTTGCACTACCTTCACTTCAAAAGAACATGTCAGTGGGGCAAAAATTAAAATGAATGAAAGAAAATGAGAATTAGAATCCAGGAAACAATAAGAAAGACAAGATTTTAAACTGTTTATGCAGACTGACTGATAGTGCAACTCAAACTTTGGCGTTTGATTAAACTTCAACCCCTAGTGGGCATAGAATGTGATAATCAGACACGGTCTCCTCAAACAAGTTCGAATCATATGTAATTGTAGGGATGTTTCTGAAATGTTGAACATAGAGCCGTAATTTACTCTCTGGTCATAAGTTGTATCATTAAATATTTATAACAACTTGATACAATGTCTTGCTAGATCTCTGAACATATCTCTCTTTAAGAATTTGAAGAAGTTAAAATTCAATCAACTCAATGAAGAAGGGTTGACCGAGAGCCTATCTCTTCTCTCTCTAGTGCTTAAAATTTTTTCTCAAAGATCTCTCACAAGTCTTCTAATTTGGTAGAAACAACAATTGTCTTTCCATTTCAATGCCAACTCAGACAACAAATCATAAAGGTTTGAGGAAAGATCTCTTCGAATCATATCATTGATTATTTTTCATCAGCAATTCAAGATTTTACACATTTCATCAGAAATCCAGTCCTAAGGATCAACATCACCACATCTATATTTCAGTGGTCCCAACAAAATTTTCCAGAATATTTTAGTAGTTGGAGGAGGAATATGAGTGCCAATTTGACAACTATTTAGAGATGCAAGCATGCAAAAGAGTAAGGATGATTAATGTTGAAAACTAAAGTCCATAACTTTCCAATTTGAGAAACAATTTCCCCGTTTGTGCATTCACATCAGGAGATCAGGAAAATTGTGGAAATTTGATTATAGCACACCTGAAAATTTGCCATTGATGAATATCCTCACCATGTCTCGCATGCTAGTAATATTGAGCAAAGGTTTAACTTGGTTCTCCTCCCAAAACAGCACATCTTCATCAGAAATATATAATCTGCACTTTGCCAGACATCAGACCAGATTATCTAGCTTACCAAATGAAGTTGAAGTTTCAAATAACTGAAATAAAGAAATAAGCAATTTACTGAATCATAAAGGCAGACTAGGATTGCAAACAACCATGGAGCATACAATGTTGGAAGTAAGTTTTCTTTGTAACTGGAATCTAAGAAAACTTTTCATCATATTGTATTCTAAACTTTACTTTCCAATTTGAGCTAAGAAAGAAACTTAACAAAAGATCAACTACCATACGTATTTAGACTGAAATTTTTCAATGAAGGCTAGCACTTTCAAATTTTAATCTTTCCAAGAGAACTTTGGATTTTTGGATTCTTAATTCTGGCCCAGCTTCAACAATATGGATACAACAGTCTGTTTCCTCTAAAAAATAGTAAGAAGCTTTTAAAGATAGTGCAAGTCCCTACTCTTGAGATTAATACGCAAATCATTTGTGTTACTAGAAGATATGTTCAAGTGATGATTGGTGTTAAAATAAGTTTGGAGAGTTTTTGTGCATGTGAAGTCAAACAGAATAAAGCAGCAGTTTAGCAGAGATAAGATTGGATATCGAACGTCATGTAGGAAAAAGTTCTGGTTCCTCCAGAACCGAAAAGAAATGAGAAACCATGTCTTTGTATTTATTAGACTGCTTAGACTATGCATACCTTTAATTATTAGAGAGGTTTACAGTTTTGAGAGAACTTTTTGGTAACTTAAGAAAGTGCAGTATTAAGAAAAAGACTTAGGCCCTGTTTGGTAACATGACTCAAACCATGTTTTGAAATCACTTTTAATTTTATAATATTAAAAGTGTATTGGGAATGTAAAAAGGTGTGTTGGAAATGTAAAAAGGCTTATTGGAAATGTAAAAAAGCTTATTGGGAATGATGAAAAACTATTATAAAATCAGAAGTGATTTCAAAACATGATTTGAGTCATGTTACCAAACAGGGCCTTATTGCTTTGGTAGAGATTGGCAAATGGGTTCTTTGAGTTAATGTATGAAAAGTTAAGCACTTTTAATGCATCTAAACAGCCAAAAGTAACATAATATTTATCATTGAATAAAAGGAAGTCAAAGCTATTTAGAAAACATGACCAGTGTGCCACTTGTATGCATTCTGTATACCTGGTCCTATACCATAAATAATCAGACAAGTCTTTAGTCACATTCAGATGTTCCAGTATGCCTGGGAAAGTGAAATTGTTGTCACTCCATGGACCAATTGGCTCTTTCCAGCTCATCCATGATTCCGAGATGGATGCTACTTCTCTTTTGATCATCAATTGTGGAAAAAGAGAACCATCTTCTTGCAAGGGAACATCCAAACGAGAACTTTTCACAGAAGTTTGGGCCCCAACCTATCAATGTTTAAATAATATCTTATCCCCAAAGTAGTCTATGCAAATTAACTTCGGATGGTAACCTAGACTAGACTAAGATGAGATGTTAATATGTGATTTCATGCTGGGACCTGAAAGTAAGCAAAACATACTATAACAGAAGTGGTTTGAGAGTTATCATGGGCAAGCTGAAGGAAAAGAGAGAAGAATCACATTGAGCTGTGAAGTTTCCTTGACTGCAACTTCAGTATTGTTGATTCTATTGATCCAAAATAAAATCAAGTTGTACACTATCCGTCTATATCAATAGGCAGCTTCAGTTTCAGTGACCCTAGAGTTATGCATTAAATGTTTGAGTGAAAGCTGGCAGGGTATCATTTTAGCCATAAAAAAGGTTCCAAGATTGATCTCATGGAGAAAATTTGATAGATGAAATTCTTTACAGAAGAAAATTATACACCTTATAGCAATAAACCAGCCCATCAGATCTCATGGCTTTTAAAAGACAGATATATTTGACACGATAGTAAAGAAGCACCATAAACATTGTTCTTGGAAAGAGATTTCTGACAATGGGCAACATAATTGAGATATATATAAATGCTACATATTAATTGCTGCATGATATGCATTGAAAGCATGAAAGTATTTTTAGCATGATTCATATCCACGAACCTTTGCAGTGTTGAAAATTGTGTTCCTGCAGTCCGGTAATATACTGACAGACCATGGTGGTAAAATGTATATTTGACCAAGAAATTTCACGGAAGCTGATTTATGCTCATCAATATTTGCAAGAAATGCTGAGCAGCTCTGATACAAGGTTGTACGTTTGTCATGGCTATTTATATTGCCACGATAGACATGTGCCTGAAGTTAATAACACAGTCATCAAATTACACATTCTGGTCACTTGGAGTTCATAGGGTGCTGAAGGTCTGGAATTTGAAAGGAAGAAAAGATTGGCAGGGAGTGCAATAAAAGATAAATTCACTCAATCTCAATGACTAAAGCATTGGTAAAGAATATTAGTATGAGACAGACACTAAGAAGTTAGCACATTTAAGAAATTTGTTAATGAACACTGAACAACTTGACAATCACAAACTAAGTAATCAAACTTTCAAGGAATGGAAGGAACTTTTTGCCTCACAATGCTGGGTTGACAAAAGAATAGTATATATATATATATATATATATATGTATGTATGTATATATATATATGTATGTATATGTGTGTGTGTATAAATATATATATTCCGAATTCAATGGTTTTAATAAACTACCTACAGTAGTTCATCTTGGACCAGATCTAGAACTGTTCTCCACAGTTTGTGTAGCCATAAATCCCATTGTATTGTATTCATTTTCATTAAGATTGGAACCGTGGAAAGTATACATATATACAGAAAAGACAGCCCTTTCTCTATTTTATTAGATTAGTATTAGTTAGTGATCCCGGCTTAGTGAGTCCCCTCTTCCGTGATGAACTGTTGGTATCCGTCCTACATTTTGTCTCTGGGGACCGATCCGCATAAAAGAGATGTATAGCCCAATATCATCATAGTTACGTGCATATATATATATAGGCCTGTTCTTTTTGGTTAGGTTGAATTTTGGTTTTGAAAAAATACTTTTATAATGTAAAAAGTGTATTATAATGTAAAAAAGTATAGCTGAATAGTAAAAAGTTGTATTGGAAATGATGAAAACTGATTATAATATATTAAATTTACTGTTGAGACCAAAAACCGAGACCAAAACCAAAACTTAAAGAACAGGCCCATAGTTAGTCAATAAAGTCTATTTTCAATTCTTAAAAAGAATATATGAATTTCTCATACGCTCAAGAAACTTCTCCTCCGTCATTATCCCACCAAAAGAGTTTGTATGTCTCTGCTTGCTCAATTCTTATCAATATACCATAAAATGAATCAGAAATAATCATATTGCCAAATAACTGTAACATAACCACTTGATATCGTTTTAACGAAGGCAGGCCTAAACAGTTGATGGGATAAGTAATAAATGGGCCAGTAAGAGTTTAAAATTTTGAATATTCTGTTTTGCCTTTTGAAGTCATGATGGCGTATCTCCAAGTTTTCTTCCAAAGAATTACCGAATTAAAGCCAAGACTCCATGAATCAACAATTCTAGTGACCCAAGTACTGTTTATACGTGAAATACTGTTTTCAAGAAAAATGGGAATATGAATGCAAAGGATAAGAAGCATGCACAAAAGAATACTCCGTGCATGCACATAAACTATTAACCCATCAAACATTAGCAAGGAAGCATAAGAGTAAAACAAATTAGCACCATCCAAAGTTAAAAACTCATATAACCCTTTTAAATGTTCTCATTCCTTCACTCCAAAACAGTCAACAATCTCACAACTGGGCACACTCTTGAATGGCAGGCGAGATATACGAGAATATAACAAGCCTCCCCTGCCCACTTCCCCAATGGGAAAACAACATAGGGGGGAATCAGAAAGAATCTAACATATGGCGGTACATTTTAGATCTTCAAAACGTAAAAAAAAAAATATAAATTTAAGTATAATCATTTTATTACTATTATATTGTTTGTAATAGTAATGTGTGGTTTCAGCTTCCCGACTAACCTCTTGCATGGGTCCCAATTTCATGTACTGAGATGAATTAGCAGCAACCAGAGCAGGTTCACAAAGCTTAATAGCAGCGTGTAGATCCTTTAAATGACCCCATTTAGGCTGGCTCAGCAGTCCTTACAGAGACGAGAAATTCTGCGATTAATTGCTTTATAACTGAAAATGAGAAGGAAATCTTCCCAGATATGCAGTTACAATTGTGTTTCCCTAACAAACTAAGGATGTAGGCACAAAGGAAATCTTAGGCAATCAACACTTCAACACCCACCATATTCATCAATTGGAGCATCATAATCATAACTAGTAATCTGGTTTGGCCCGCCTGCAGTTCTCGCAAAATTTGTCCCACCAAAAAACTAGATACGAAGGCCAAAAACCATTCAGTGACTGTAGTAAAAATGCCAAATAAAAATGAGAATAACTTTCTGAGCAAAAAATGGCAAACTATTTATCCATTAACATTTAGCAACTCCATCCATCTTTTTTGAAAGATAAATATTGAAGTGCTAAATGGGATATTCTTCACTGAAAAGTAGAAGCACAAAGAAGATACTTCAGTTATAAGAACAATTAAGGGAAATAATCATTCAAACTGTAAATGCTTTTAAACTACAACTCTCACTCCTAGTACCAGGGCCCAGATTAGGATTGAGGATTTTCATCCCACGCAAGAACGCACCATGTAATAATTCATAAGGCTTCCCCCACGTTGAAAAAAGCGAGCAACTGCAAAAGCAATGTCTTCAACAGGTCTATGTGGGATTCTTCCTCCCCAACTTGTATACCTTATAAAAAAGAAAAGGAAGGAAACAGAAAAAACATCAGATATTCTCTTTTATCATAAGTAAGAAACTAAACAACATAGCACCAAAATCTACCAGATGAAAACTCTAAGCCACCTTTCTCAAGTATCTTTTTTATTTTCCTTATATCATACATTGCTGGTGTTTCCAAAAGTCAATTAATATCACTGGAAAAAAAAAAAAAAAGTAAACAAGATCAAGACACAGCCAAAGCATAAGAAATGTCATTGTACCATCCATCCCAGTTTTCTGTCCAAAACTTTGGTTTTTTCCGAGAATTCGGCCTGAAACCATCGCAGTAGTACGCATTGCAGGTATCTATCTGCCAAATCAAAATTTGAACTGTACAATGAGAAACTTAAAAAATAAAAAAATTATGACCTAGAAATATGAGGTTTACAAATGGCATAAGGTGACCTCGATTCCTAAATCCATACTAACGACAGATTAATCAAGTAGACTTCCAATAAATGTAATATGTTTGCAGATCAGGATCTCACAATGTAGTCAGGAGCATCAACTTGTCTGCACATGATCCATGGAACACCAGCATTTAGTCCAACAGCCATTTCAGCAGCCCATTTCATATAAGCTTTCCCTTTAGCACCAAAGGAGCCCTCAATATTTCCATATTCATTTTCAATCTGAAAGAAAATGACGATATATACAAGTCACACAACAAAATTACTTAAATGTAAACTCAGAGACACCCAATCTCGGGCACAACTAAGCCTAGCAGGACAATCTTACAAGATTATTCTTTTCTTCTCAAAATTGGTCATGCTTTCTCCATGGATAAGCAGTATGTCTCTGGCAAGTGCAACATGAAAGCCAGAGACCAACAGTAACAAGACAGCATATATTATGATAACAGAAACACAAACTTATGTATTGGGGGGGGGGGTGGGGGAGTGCGTAGTGTGGGTGTGGGTGCGGACCTACTAACTACAACAAACAGTCCATACGAGAGTTGCGGACCAACTTGTTATGAAAGGACAGCTTGCCGCCATAAAATGGAAATGCTCTTGAAATTTGAAGGTTATAATGATCTGAAACAATATAAGCTTTCCTATGAATCTTTTCAGTTATTTTACCGAGTTCAACAAAAGAAGTGCAATCCAACAGAAGTAACATGTATACAACCTGCAACATAATGATTGGACCACCTTGCCAAGAGAAAAGGGACTCTGCTCGCATCAAATCCACAATCTTCTCAACAAAGCGCTGCATCTCCTCCTAGTGAAAAGTATCACATTATGCAACTCAGAAACAATTTAGATAATGCTTACTACAACAATCTGATTTTGAAAGAGATGAATAAAACAACATTGTGCTTTTAATTTTGACAGATATATAGAAAGTAATTAACCATAAGTGATAAAGTAAACCGGAACTGTAAATTAATGAAAAGCAAAAAACTCAATGGATACTGTTGACATTAAAAGATGATTAGGTAAATATCCTAAGTTTTGTTTACCTTGAATGGTGCATTATCTGTCCGAAATTCTATATCAGGTATATCACGCAACCAAACTGGAAATCCCCTGCAAAGATAGAATGTGGCACAGAGAAATAAAGATTGACTTCTTTTAATATACTTCTCTCAAAGGAACTTTTATTTTCAAAACTATCAATATTTCCATTCATGCTCTTCAAAAAAGACAATATATTCAAGTTTTTTAGTTATATATGCTCATCAAAACAGATATATACTAGTTTTGAGACAATTTAAGTAGTCAATATCAACAAAAGAGAGTTGCTAGCACATTTTGGGCCTCTCCTAACAAACTTATACCAAGAACTTTCCTTCATGTTTTCTCTGTGTCACATGAAAACTTTAGCAACACCACAAGTCTAGAAAAGTAAAATATTCCAAAATTTTAAGCTTTGCATTCTTCTCATATCGGAATGTATGCCTTTATTCTAATTGATCTAAGTCTTGACATGAAGTTCATTTGGATGCATGCATGTTTAACTGAAACATTTCCACTAACTTCTATTACGATTCATATATTATGAGAACTGCCCACAAAAATCCATAACTATAAAAAGGATTTAAGGCACGTTATAGATGTAGATGATCTTCGGAGTTCTAATAACAGAATTGAAAACAGGAAGCTAGGTTACAAGGATAATATCATGCATGCTCAAATAGTTTTCAACATTTGGAAAATGTGAGAATGAGCAGGATAAAATAATCCAATGAACTTATGTGGCATCAAGATGGCAGAACTGTCGTGAAGCAGCATAAAACAGTAATTAGACTCATGCCCATCTAACATAAGACCAACACACTGCAAACTTATTCCTTAAATTGTCATCCAAGTAACAAGGAGGGAGAGTAATGGGAAATATTTGGCATTATTAGTTTGACAAAAGGTTTCCCATAAAAGATAGAGGGGCTCTCTTTCCTTCCAACTGTGCTTAGCTGAGAATTTCAGGACTGAGAGTTTCAGCTGAATGACCACTTAGCTACTTCCCATTAAAAATAGTATTAAATCTGTGACAATATGATTAGGGACTAACTAAACTGGTCAAAATTTTGTCAAAGTACTAAATTGATCATTTTTAAGAATTATAATTGTATCAAACTGGAAAAATATCAGAATGAGAAAGATAGTGCAACCCGAAGTTCCATTCTGCACAAGCATAAGGACCTATACGAAGAAGTAGATAGAGTCCATTTGAACCAACTAGCTTCGCAAACTTGACAATGTCAAATCTGTCTTCAAAGTTGTACTGGAAAGACAAGTCAAAAATGGAAACTACATCAGCTTATTTCACAAGGTTGCTTGCCAAGCTTGCAAAGGTACCCATCATACCTGTCCTTTAACTGGCTCATGACCATTCCAGAATGTATAAGTTTCAATGACATCTGCTCCTCCTTCCTTGCTCTTAGCTATAAGATCTGGCCACATCTGAAATAATTCAAAAATGTTGCATCAGAATTCAGAACACCCATAAAACATGAGTAAACCACAGTAAGAAACAAGAAATCTCATTCCTTACCGAGAGTTTCAGATTTTGGATGCAACTAAGTTTCCTATTCTGTAACTGTTTATCAGTTTATATAATTCCCTAGAGCATAATAGATAATGCATACATAGATGATACAAATTCACAAATCCAAGAAAAATTGGAGAACGGTAAGAGTAGGAATAGCAGCAAAACTTGCACAAAACTAGGGGGCTAAGCTAGAGTTATTTACACAGCCAAAAGCAAAAAAGAGTTAACATCAATTGCAAAGATATGACATCAAAATGAGCGCCGCTCGTGTAATAGCTCGAATCAGTGGCCATTAATTTTAGAAATGTTCCAATAAATAAATTAACACCATCAATTGCACTTTATTAGAGTTCATACCAACTAAAAGTAATATGAAGTCAACTGAATTGAAACATCAAATGATCAAAGTGATCCTGGAACTCAAGAGAACAACAAAGAACTAAAAAATTTATAAAAAAAATGATCGGAAGATCGGAATTACCTCAGGAGCGGCGCGAGGGTAGTGAATTCCGGCGGAGATGAGCATACGCCGTTGTCCGTTAATAATTAAAGCTCTATGATCGTAACTCACGTTAAACGGCTTAAAATACTCGCCGCCGGCAAGGACTGATAATTGAACTATCAGCGCCACCAAAATTATTCGCCATCGCAACCAAATTCTTCCTCTTCCAACCTCCATTGTCCACTTCGTAGTTTCCTCCATGAAAGTCTGGACTGGAGTCTGGACTTTAAAGTGCTTGAAGAAATGAGAAACGGATAAGAACTTAAATGATTTAAAATAAAAAGAAAACATAAAATTTGCATTAACCCCACTGTGATTATTTAAAATTCATAAAAGATCCTTTAATAATTGAAATTGTATTACTACCCCAGTACTGGTTAATATCTTAAGATAAAATCGCAAATGAATTACAATTCCATAAGTCTAGTGTGAAACGAGTTTATACATGTAATCAGAATTGTATATTATTTTATATTTTCTTAATTTTTTTTCAATACTTTCATTTTTGGCTTGAAAGTAACATTTTTAAATTTGACAATAATACTCATGTTGTTTTGTATAATAAATACTTCATTTATTTTAATTTGACGAGTATAATTTTTTATTCAAGAGTAAAACTCAAATTTGACAAATATTATATTTGCTACTCATGTGTGGGTATCAATTTTGATTCAAGAATAACACTAACAAATTTAATAAGTATCACAAGAGTAATCATTATCAAAATCCTTTTACAAGTAACACAAGAGTAATATTGTCAAACTTGAAAGCATTACTTTTGTTACTTACGGATATTACTTTTGGTTTAAAACCAACATTGTACAAATAACACAAAAGTAACATCGTCAAACTTGTCAAGTATCATCATTGTCAACGAGGGTATGGGCATCGGCTCGCCTTCGCATTTTGCTGGAAGCTAGTCAACGGTGTTGTAGTGTTACTCGCCCTTGGGTCAGCCCCGTTATCACCACCGACCACCCGCTACTGTTATTTATTGACTGCCTGCCCCGCAGAGGAAGGTGATGATGATGGGGCGTCGGTCCGCAACTGTGGGTTTCGATCTTTTTTTTTTTCTTTTCCTTCTTTTTCTCTCATAAGTAAAACTGCGTCATTCCAACCCCTTTGTTGCACAACCCTTTCTCCCCTTGCAACCACCACCAGCCAGCCAACCGGTTGCCTCGCCGCCGGCTAGATTTAGCAGACAAGGATATATAGGATAACAACGCTGAGGCAACATCAGCTTCTGTAGGATATAAAAATTTCCAACAGCTTCGGTTCTTCAGCTTCAATTTTAGTCCATCCAACTCTCTGTGTATTTATTTGTTTTACCTTTTTTGTTTTTTCATATCAATTTTTGTGCATATTTTTTATGGTTGATTGATTAATACTAACTTATATGTGATGAATGTTTAATAAAATATTAATTAATAAGTAACAAGTTAGTTGTGATTTGTGAATCAGTTTTAATGATCTTAACTATTTATGATTTAGTATTTATTAAAAGAATTGTGATTGTAATTATTGATTAAATAGTTTTTGATTTGTAATTATTTAATAGTCTGTGTAAAGATTTTATATGTAAGCAAAATTTTAAAATATTTTATGATTTTTTGAGTTATAATTGTTTATTTATATGATTGTGTTAATATTGAGGGATTACTTTTATGAAATAAAATTATCTCATCAACTCTTTTTATTACATTTTCAATCTATGTATCATCAACTCTTTTCTCCTCCCCTATTTCATTTCCTCACCGTCTATAAGGTCAATATATATCATCACTAAAACCAGCTACCATTTACAACTTGAGTAATGACACACAACTTAACTAATCTTCACAAGTACTTTCGCATAGCAAGTGAGGTGCTATGCATTCATTGGCTACACTTTTATAAAACAATTATTAATACTACATTATTGACCAATAAATGCATGACATCTCACTTCCTATTTGAAAGTTGTGAAGATTAGTTGAGTTGTATATCATTACTTTAAAAACTTCTACCTTCATCTTCTTTAGCGTTGAAAAAAAAGGTATCACAACTGTAAAAGCCTTTTGGCAATTCACATTTTGATGCCTCAAAATACAATCTTCAAATACGTTCGATCTCATAATCGTACATAAAATCACAGCATGGACACACAATCTAAGAACTTTTGCTATCTTTCGCAACATCTTTTTGGCTAATTTTCAAAGAATGTTGAGGAAATCTGTGATTTTTTTTGTGGGTTGTTTCCCTTTTCTTGTCAACACTTTATTATGTGAAATTTTGCTACTAAACGCATGTTCGTCACTTGTGCACTAATTTATCAAAGGTAGAATTGGACAAAAGATTCGTACGTAGGAGCTTGAACCGAAAGTATGAAACAATGTTGTTGTACGTTCTTTCCCTGCAAGAATTAGAGTTTTTCCTTTCACAATTTTATTAATAATTAAAAAGAAAAAAAACTACATATGTGCATCATTTGTGCACTAATTATTTAAAACATTTAAAAATAGGACACATTAATATTTGTAGGAGCTTGAACCGTAATTATTAAAAATATTGTATTTGTTCTCCTTAGGAAATAATTTTTACATGTACAAAATTTTTATCCTATTTTACCATGAAAATGAGTGCCAAGTTATGCACCGTATTGTATTAATTCATTCAGGACAAAATCTCTTTGTTTGTTAGATTCATTTGAATTTGATGGCAGCAATGACGGGCAAGAAGTCAACAGCCATAATCAATCAACATAATTGTTGATTTTACTTTTTTATTTTATTTGGTTATTTTAAAGATCACAAAGAAACACCTAGTTTATACAGTTTCATCATTACCTACGGACTTACAACAGCAACAAAAACAAAAAGGGATCTCATGATATCCTCGCAAGTCAAATTAGTAGATAATCCTAAAAATCCTATCAAAAGACTGAATCTTTTCAAAACATCTCCTCGAGCATAAATAGAGCCCCTTTTCCCCCAAACAAAACTCCCAAAAAGCCCAAACCCCATAAGCATATCATCCCTTAATCTTGGCAACAATGTCAGAAACAACATATCCATGTCAAGCACCTTCATCGAATCAAAAACCTATTCATTTCTAAAAGGCTAACAAACTTTTCTCCATTTTCACCGTCCTCCCTTATCTCAAAGCAACCCCTCCTTGGCTTCTCCGGGTTCAGTACAACATTAACCGCACCATCAAGACCTTCCTCCAAACCCTCCTTCATTTTCAAATCCCTAACCTTGAATTGATTGCACTGCTTGCAGTGTTCCACAGTGATAGTTTTCTTAGACCCACCAACAACCTTAATCTAAGGGTTGTTCATAGTTTTCTCATACTTGAACGTAAAATCACAATATGGGAACAAGTCCAAATGCTTCCGCTATTTACCGCAACATGTTATCCGCTATTTTTTAGACAATGTTGAGGAAATGTGCAACTTTTGTGAATTGTTTTCCTTTCTTTTTTGCCGACATGTTATTATGAACCGTTCAATAATAAATGTGCTTAATTTCATCACACCTCCCTGTGTTACATGTCTTTTACCTTTTTGCCCCCTGTTTTACAAAAATAGATGTTTCTCCCTCTACGACTATTTGTCAAAATAAGAAAATTAGATGTTAACATCATGCATAATGTAGTCATGTGTAATTTTTTTTATTGACTAATGGTCAAAGGAGGGCAAATTATCGGTTTTAAAATGACAGATCGAGGGGCCAAAAAGTAGAAGGCATATAACAAATTAAGGGGAGTTTAATGTAATTAAGACTAGCAAATCTTGTATTAAAGTTTTCACTATAAATATGGTCGGATTAGACTAAAAAAAAGTACTAAGTAAAGGTAAAGCATTGACTTCAAATTATGAAATGAAGCTAGCTATTTATAAATGCTACTAAATAAAGCCTTGAATATAATTATAAGACTGGCAAGCAGGGAAAAAATAAAATGAAAAGAAAATGAACTCCCAAGTGATATTTAAAGCACAAAAAATTGGGCAAGATCATCATTGCTTTCCATCCACATTCATATAGAAGGGAATTAATTCATCTGTGTTCACACAATGTTATCAATGCTCCAACTGCGTCTTGATCATTTGTGCACCAATTGTGCTTGATTTGTGCAACAATTAATCAAAGTGTAAAACTTCTCAACTCTCCAACTGTAGCTTGACTGCATCTTGCTCATTTTTGCACCAATTGTGCATCATTTGTGCCCCAACTATGCATCATTTGTGCAACAATTAATCAAGGTGTAAAATTGTACCAAGAAAATTTTAGAAGAGAAAACCGTAATCTTTTATTTGAGGGAAAAAAAAGCAAATACTTGTATCTGACCTTCCGTACCGTCTGATGCTGCACGCTGCCGTACAATTTTATTGATGTTTGTTTCTTAGTTTCTTAAGAATTAGATTCTCACGTTTAGAATATTTTATCCCATTTCATTACACAATTAATCTGTTTTGTTTTTCTTATGCACCAATAATGATGGTGAAGAAGCCAAAAGATTTTAATTTCATAGCAATGCTAGCTACCGGTAGTGAAATGTACCAGATTAATCAAATCGATCAAGGTGCTAAAACATGTTCACTGCACTATTGGGAATTTTATGAATTGTTTCACTAATGACATGTTTAAAATTTGCAAAAACTTGCATCTGACACGTGATGGTTGAATGGCGCTCGTATCGAGTTTACCCTCTTTCTTGGCGTATTGAATTATCTCCGTGTTTTTTTCAAGGTCGTATAGCCTCTTATGCATCGTTTTGGTCTACTTATAGACTATAGTTTCATCCATACTGATCTTCGATATTATATGGAGCCTGAACCTTCTCCAATGCTGGCCTTAATCAATGGTTGATATAATGTAGAATGAGTATATTTGCTTGTATCATTCTTATCATTCCTCTATGAATGGTTTGATAAAGTTACTGAGGAGACTGAATCAAAGGAAAAATTCAAACTTTATTTATGTCTTTTGTAGATTTTGGAGAAAATTTTGTTCAACCAAGAAATTTGTTGTTTTTGGTTTGACGGGGTTTTGTTGGAGTGAATTAATGATAATGGCTAATGCCCTCTTTTATTTTCAGGAGACATGCAGAAAACATCAAACTGAATACAAAGCCCCTTGATAGGTGTCGTTTCAACTACCAAAAACATTTATAAAAACCTACTAAAAACTAGTATAGTAATAAGCAGGATCGTCTCCACAGGGACTGGTAACTTTATTTCTCTCGTAAAACAAAACACATAAAAACACCTAGTTGAAGACATAAGCTCAGTTAATTCATGCAATTGATCATCGATGCAAATATATTCATGCAAACATAAATCAATCAGTTATAGGTTACCGTGAATCCGCACAGACATAATTGCTACTCTAATTAACAAGGAACAGGCCATAAGGCATCGACACCTATTAACCAAGTTAACAGCCTTAAGATTTAGGAAAACCCGATTTTAGTTATTCCTACCCGCGTCACCAGTTCAGAATTACTAACTCTTTACCCTGCATTACCTGAAGGTAATTTTACCACTAATTAACCTATCCACTAAATGACATGAAGTAGTGAGACAGATTAATTGGTTCTACCCGAATTTAAACAAGTTGCGCAGGCTTATATAAATTCAAGTAATAAAAGTTATAAACCCAGAGTAAAAAGGAATTCATGCATGCATTACACGAAGAACAATTAGATCTCACAATTGTAAGAACAACGTTGATCAATCCTCAACTAGAAAATAAAATAAAACAATAAAACTAAATTAAAGAAAAGAAAAGAAATTAACATTGATTAAAAAGGGAGAAGGTAGAGAGCCGAACCTCTCTACTGTGAAGGCATGAAAATTATAGTACAAAACATCCCTTTATATAGGGGAATTATCCTATTAATCTCCTAATAAGAAAAGAAAATAACTAATTAACTTGTAGAGAAAGTAAACTACCTAATTAAAGAAGGAAAAGAATTCCTTAAAAGCCACAGGCGGCTGAAACGTAAAAGAGGCGCAGCCCTTGATTTGAATCAATTCATTGTTGGTTCTGACGCATTGGATTAGGAAAAGGAAATTCCAAATCTCCTACTTGCTTCACAAGTCAATTAAGACTTTTCTTCCATAATGCCACCTGGCTGCTTAAGTAATTCACACGTATGCAATCAATCTTGAACTTGGATTGGATTTTGGCTTTAATTAATCCATTAACTTGGCCCATAAAGAATTAGCTTTTAGCCCAACAAAGTAGAGTTCAGCCCAAATAGCAATTATGAGGTCCGCTTGGTCATTCTCTAGCCCAACTCATATGCAGCTTCATGGCATTCCGTTATTATTTGCTTGGCTGCTATTCACTGGCGCCCGTTTGGACAATTGGACCCTTATTTCTGCTCTTTTAGACACTATTCTCTCTTTTTTGCCTTACTTCTTAAAACATGTGCTTAACATAGAAAGATACTCCAAAAAACCGTGAAAACTACCAATAAAGATCTAAAATAACCGTACTAATTAGAGCGTATCAAATATCCCCACACTTGAATGACGCTTGCCCTCAAGCGTGAAGTGAAGAACTAGAGAATACCCATTAATTCAGAAATTCACTCATACTTCCTTTCTCAATTGATTCAAACATAAAAAACACAGACACAAAACAGAACAAAACACACAAGACTCTTTGGACTGACTCGAATAAAAACAACTACTATCACTTTGACTCAAAATAAGACTCACAAATCTGCCTTTTCTCTTTTCTGGAACTTACTCGCACCACAAAATTAGTACTTCAATTCATATGCATGTGTTCTATTTACTTTACAAAAACAGTCCTTCCATTGGCTAAATCCAAAAACATGCATTAATTCCCAAAACAGTACTCTATGGTCAGTAATGCACACAATCTCACATTTTTTAGAAAAAATCAGGATAAAAGTAAATCCTAATCTAGCCAGAATCATACATGCTTGATAGTCGACCATCGCCACAGTATAGAAGGAATAGATACACAGCAGTTAAGAAACAACCTTCTACTTGAAGGGACGCAACGGGAGGCTTGGGTTCGAAACTTTGGACAGATCCTAAGGGTTCTAGGCCACCTGCAAAAAATTCAAACCCAGTGTGTTTCTCAAAAATTAAACTTCAGTTGCTGTACCTTTCTTCAGAATTCTTCACAGCCCCCTTCTGTTTGGGCAAACTGGCGCCTGTTTCATTCAGCATTCTTGCACTTTGCGCGGATTATGGTTAACAAATTCAGCACTTTAAATTTCTACCCAGCTCATCATATTTTACAATTTCAGCACATTGCAGAATTCAACATTTATTTACATTCTTTCTTTTTCTCTGCTTTCCATGAGCTTTTTTTTTTTTTAACATTGGGCACACATATACCTTGCCAAATAATCCACACATATTGTTTAAACATTGCACCACTTGACTTCATTCATAATTCAGCAACTCAACACACTGGGGGGTAGAAAGGATTTATCACAAAAATTGGCCTTGGCTTATTTACTGACTAAAAAAAATATTTGTATACAAGGCTTCAACTTGGCTTTTAGAGATATAACAAGGTAGGTTAAGAAAGCAAGCCAAAAGTGGTTAATCCTAAGAAGGTTCCCCATCATCCCGCTATATACTATTCATACCATCTTGAAAGTCTGACAGGCAAGCAAATGATTCTCCCCGAACAATTCAGCATTTAGGCTCAGTACAATGGTTTAAGAAAAGGGAAAATATGCATATTTTCAGATTTAACTAATTCAAGACTTCTCAGATTAATTTTCAAAACTTCAGCATGCATACTTCATGTCATACTTCATCCATGATGCATATTTCAAATCCAAATTAGATTAAAGGCAGCGACAACTTGATTCAAAATAACACAAGACAAACCAACATCCCCACACTTAAACCATTGCTTGTCCTCAAGCAAACAGAATAAAAGCAAGGAAAACAACTAACAAACCTACTGACCCACACAACAAACAATGACAACTGACAAAAGAAAAAGAAAACTGACCTGGCAATACTCCCTGCAGTTCCATAACCATGATGAGGGACAAAAGGTGCGATGCAGCAGTGAGGTTGATTAGGTCTCAAGCACATCTTGACACATGTAGGCACGTCCCTTCAAAGAAAGCTCATAGCAAGGTGGGAAATAATCTTCTATGATGGTTAGGAACAGGGCACAACAATAAAGCACAGCAAAATCCCGACTAAAAGTAGTCGTCAGTGACACTAGAAGAGTGATAAGTGTCATTCAGCAGAAAAGAGCATCACTACCTCATAAATATAACTAATATCTCGACTAAAAGTAGTCGGCAAGCAAAACACGATAAGCATGAGTATTAGAAAAAATGGGCACTGAAAAAATTCAGTACCTAGATAGCGCGAGGAAACTAGAAAATTCAATCATGGCATAATCCTATATCAGTCTCAGCTATTACTCAAGTACTTAGAACAACACACTTTTCCCCTAACAAAATATGACTAAAAGTAGCCATCTTAGATCTTCACCATGCTCAAACACAATCAAACAAGTAATAATCCATTTGCATTAAACCATCTTAATGATATAAGAAATTAAATCCAAACTAAACTCAGACTATCACTAGCCTACAAACATTTTTTTTCAATATTGAGCATACAGTAAAGCACTCTCAAAACAGTAGCTGGAAAAAAAAACTAATAGGAGTTCACTGAAATAAGGAGAACGATGCAATCAGCTCAACAAAATATTTAGCAATTCACTTCACAAAAACATTCTCCTAATTCAAGACTTCCCTTCGACAAATCTCTACCATAGTGAGTTCCAACAATTTCCACACAAACTTCAGCACTTTACCCAGGCTTCATAGTATTTAAAACAATTGTTGGATCAGCTTAATTAACCCATGGCCTTGATTCCTAAAAATTCCAATCATCTAGAACATTTAAACCCAGAGAATTTTTAGAAAATCCACCCCTTTTTTTTTGCACAGAGCACACCTCAACAATTTACCCAAGCATTCAGAAAAAAACAAAACACTCCCCCAACAAAACACGACTAAAAGTAGTCGTCAAAACACTCCTAGACTAAAAGTAGTCATCAAATAAGGACTCCAAAAGAATTTCCAGAAATTAAAATCCCAGGTTCCAGAAAAAATCTCAGCTCAAAATTGTTCCAAAAGAAATCAGCTTGAGTTCCAGACAAAAATTCCCATATGCACAAGACTCAATTACGAACTTTCAACCTCAATAAGGACAATTTCAGCTTACAATTCAAGCACCCACCTCACTTAATTTCCATAGCTCAAAGCAGCAATAGTTTTAGTCAAGAAAAATAGCATGTGAGCAATAGCGAATTAAGATCCTTTCAACCAAATACGACCTTACTGAGATCCTCCATAGTTGCACCAAAAAACTTTCCCTTCCAGTTCAGTTAGAGATTGAAATTTTTAGCATCCTTGAATCCATCAAAATTCTCAGCAGCACTTTGCAATAAGAAGCCAATTAATCCTGCAATGCAGAAGGATTTAGAACAGCAAAAGAGACGTAAAAATTTAAAAATAATAATAGTACTAAATAAATAAAAATAAAATACAAATTCAAGGAAACAAAAATTAAAAGGGCGTCAAGGGAGAAAGAAGGGGAAAGCGACCGCCGGTGGGTTGCGATTTGGAAATCGCTGCAGCGGTGAACGGAGCTCGGCGGGCAGCGGAGTACAGGCGGTGAGGGGTTTCTAGAGAACCCTCGCTGCGCCTGTTGACAATGGAGGACAGCAGCTGGAGTCGTGGGAATGCTTTGAATCGCCGTGGTTTTGGTTCGCCATGGTGATTTAGGCCACCGCCGAGATTCACACTCCGATCGATTTAGGTTGCTACTTTCACCCATAGAAGACCTGCAAATAAAACAGAGCAACAGAGAACGAAATTGCGCCAGTGAGTGGCTTTGTGGTGGAGGCGGCGGCGGCGGCGCTAGAAAGAAACCTTTCGTCGCCAGAAAAAAAAATGGAGGAGGTCGGTGGAGAAGAAAAACGTGAAGCGTGTGTGCGTGGGTGAAGTGTAATTGTGGGTGGATTGGGAAAGGTGAATTGTGAATAGTGAAAAGAGTGGATTTACCATATTGTTTCTTTTTTTGTAACAGAAAAGAACAAAACTGGCAGATAAGTGGAAAAACTAAAAAAAAAGCAATTTGTTTTTTAATTTTTTTTTATAGAGAGAAATAAAATTAAAACCAGTCCCCGGCAACGGCGCCATTTTGATAGGTGTCGTTTCAACTACCAAAAACATTTATAAAAACATACTAAAAACTAGTATAGTAATAAGCAGGATCGTCTCCACAGGGACTGGTAACTTTATTTCTCTCGTAAAACAAAACACATAAAAACACCTAGTTGAAGACATAATCTCAGTTAATTCATGCAATTGATCATCGATGCAAATATATTCATGCAAACATAAATCAATCAGTTATAGGTTACCGTGAATCCGCACAGACATAACCCAATCTCCCCTTACTTTATCGACAATTACCGTGAATCCGCACAGACATAATTGCTACTCTAATTAACAAGGAACAGGCCGTAAGGCATCGACACCTATTAACCAAGTTAACAGCCTTAAGATTTAGGGAAACCCGATTTTAATTATTCTACCCGCGTCACCAGTTCAGAATTACTAACCCTTTACCCTGCATTACCTGAAGGAAATTCCTTCAGGTGGTAAAATCTTACCACTAAAGAAAAGGGAGAAGGTGCTTCTCACGGCCCAGTAAAATTTCTCGAAAAGCAAATGCCCAACTTAGATGAAGCTTCACTGCGAAGGAGAAGAGCAAGCTGGAAACTGGTCTGGGTAGCTCGGATCAGCAAGGTTGATAAAGAGAAGCAGATCGCACTGTTCTAGTGACCAATGGTAGTTAATCAGGAAAAAGAGCGGGGCTTTCCTCCCTGTATAGGCTCCGACGGTCAAGTTAGAATAGTTGGAGAAGATAAACAGTAAAGACAATTGCTTGAAATGGTAAAAATTGCGTACCTCACTAAGTCTTGAGACTTAGTATATATACCTCCAAGTTGAAATGTGTCCGTTGAACCTTCGTGATTGACCTGTTCACCTGCTCCTTCTGTTTAGCGTGGCGTGGACGCTACTGACTTGATCGGATTTTATGGATTTCTTCCTCTCTTAGAAGATATGGAAATCTCTGCGTGTAATAGAAAAGATATACATAATCTATGACAACATTTCACCTACTGTGTCAGTGAAATAGCGGGGGCCGATCTAACTATCTTAGATCGGTTAGGCCAATTATCATGATGGAAATGTGAGAGAATGATCAAGGCATTCCAAAGTCTAAGGTCCGACCTAACCTTTTACGTGATACACTGTCCGGCTCGATTTTATAGTTATGACTGACCTAAGTTTGTAACAAAAATACTCCTTGACTTGGTTTGGACGATCTTTCCGATCTAAACATGGTTCTGGGCTCTATATGCGTCTTTTTTATCCTTCACTGTTTATCTTTGTTTTAGTCCATTGGGCTAGGCCCAATGGAGATTCAATTTTATGCACACCACTACCAATAAAGCTCTAAAATAACCGTACTAATTAGAGCGTATCACCCCTCTCAACTAGTACAAGGCTGATTTCCACAAATTGTGTCCGTCGTCATCTCTCCATCCTCATTGAAAGAAGGGGTGAATTGGAAAGCTAGAAAACTTTTGGATTCAATGAAATGAAATCTTGAAAGGAAATTTCTCTCGGAGGACATGGAAAATGAAATTAAATTTGGACTTTAAATTTTTAACACCCAATTTGAGAAGATGATAGTTTTCTTTCAATTTTTTATTTTTATATTTATCCTTGCATCCCAAAAAATCGAATCTATGACCTTAGTTTTATTTCAAATTTTTACCTTTATGCGTGGCTCACGAGAGGTCACTTCCCTTAAACTTAACGCCTATATGTAATAGAATTGGTTAAATGTGCCGCTTATTGTTAAAGATGATGTGTGGCCAAACTATATGGGAAAAAAATTGATTATTATCAAAAAGTCTACCATAAAAAGAGTTTTTTTTTTTTTTCTATTTTTGGAAATCAGCGGAGAAAAATATATTACTGACATTGAAGATTATCGAATAGCGATTAAGAAACAAAATATGAAGCAAGGCCCCACTTACACTCATCATTCGGGCATGTAGTCCCGAATTTGACTAGCACATGCACAATAGAATTTTTTTGTCTGATAAATGATTTGAGTGTAAGTGGCGCCTAGCTCCTTAATTGAGGCCTCGCTCCCCCCCACCCCTTTTTATGGTAGACTTTTTTATAAGTGGGATGTCAATCCAATCATAGGCGGTTTTAAAATGCATTATCCGCCCTAGCGTACGAGATCCACCATCGCCAACGGGAGACCTCAGAAGATGGCCGAATAGTCGCGGAAGAGGCAATGTTCTGGCTGGTTTCCGTGGATTCAACCAGATGATCCTGCACTAAACGCTGTTAAGTTTAGGGCACACCTGCTTTTAAAAGCCGGACTTCCCTGATATTGTCGATATTGTATGTTAACCATATATAGAACTCGGTTGGATTTCCTTACCAGCAGTTTTTAACTCATTAATTAGGATATATAAGGTCAATAGCTTACTCAATATACACACCTGAATAAATAAAGGAACAATTTTGTTTCACCAATGGTCAAAGTTAGTTTAAGTCTAGCTTTGATTCATAAAGACTCTTAAATGCATCTCAACAGTTTTTGTCTCCGTAAAAACTTGTATCTACACGTCTGACTATCAAACAACGGGTGTATCAAATTTAAACTTTGAAGTATCTGGTGTGTGTTGTATTGAATTTAGGTACTAAAATGTCGTGTACATTTTTTTAGATGCTGAAATATGAAATGTAACTACTAATATATCACGGTTAAAACAACAAGTATCGATTGTATTGAAACACACCTATTGAGTTTATTTGTTAAGTTAATTAAGGAAGTAAGTTTATTGTGAAACTCGAATGTTTTTCTCTGTTTTGTTTTTTTGGAACTTAACCACAATGTATTTCATTAATTGCTACAAATTAAGCTTTCAAATTGGCCAATCTCTATTTCTTTTATATCATATTTCTAGTTGTATAAGTATGTCCGTTGGATTTTTCGTTTTCTTAAAAAAATAAGTAAAGAGAAGAAATATTTTTGTTGCACAACTGCTTGGGGTCAAACATGTTTCAAATATGTTAACACGCGTAAACATAAAATACAAACTACGTAAGCAATTTAATGAGTTTGTTACATTTATTGACTTCTTATGAAACCTGATTTTCTTTTTAACTTCTTTACTTCTTTAATTATCATCTAACCAATTCATGATTGCTAAAAAACTGCAGTGATATTGCTAAAGCGAGAGAGCGGAGTATAATAGTCCCCGGCGACTCTTATGTTCGTGTTTTTTTCACGGTAGAGTTCCTCTCTCGGGGCAGTGCCGGAGACAAGGATGGATAGAGTAGACAACAAAAGCTGTGCAATGTTTCTCTTTGGTGTACTTATAGTTTCATCCATTCTGATACTCCCATTTTATATGGAGCCTGAACCTTCTCCATTGCTGGCCTTAGTCTACCCTATGGTTCCTCTGTCCATATTCCTTTCAATCTTGCATATGATGCTCTTTCGTTGGTTATGATCGAGGCAAATCAATGAGGTCGAGCGAGTAAATTTACTTGTATCATTCTGATCATTCACCTATGAATGGTGTGCTAAAATTACTGATGATACTGAAATAAATTGAAACTTTTATAGTATGTATGAATGCTGGTCTCTTTAATTTTATGTTTTCTCCATAGAATTTTCTTTTTTCCTATCTGTTTATACTCAAATGGCACTTATTCCATTTCTTGTAATGCCTTCTGGGACATCCGACAAAACTGGAACGATACAGAAACTTGGGGCAGAAGTGTTTGGGAGAAAATTTTGATGAACCTGCGAATTTCTTGGCTTTGGATTGAAGGGGTGTTGTTGGAGTGGATTAATGCCAGTAATGGCTAATGCCCTATTTTATTTTCAGGAAAAAGATGCAAACAATTAATACAAAACTAAATGCAAAGCCCTACTCAACTAGTACAAGACTAAGTTCCAACAATTAATATTGTGCGTTCGACATAATCTCCATCCTCAGTGAAAGAAGGGGGTCAATAGAAAATGATACTATAGCGGTCAAATTATAATTTACAAGAAACTTTAGGGACAACTATATTTTAAAATCTCTTATAGTTAGTAAAACTTAGAAATAGCGTCTCTCATTTTTATTTGAAGATAATTTGACAAAAAAGGTTAAATATTAGTTTAGAAGGACTAAATTAAAAGTAAATGATAGTATATGGGATTAAAATTTAAAAGAAACTTTAGAGATGTAATTGTATTCTTAACTCTCTTGCAATCAATACAGTTTATAAATAGTGGATATAGTCCTAATTTGTAGATAATTTGACAAAAGATTTTAACTATTAATTCAAAATGACTAAACTGAAAGTAAATTAATGGCAGTATATGCAGTTGAATTGAGATTTAAAAGAAACTTTTGGGATGTAATTGTCTTTTTAACTCTCTTATACTAAATTCAATTTAGAAATAGTGGATTAAATCTTAATTTGTAGATTATGTGACAAGAAGAGGTAAACTATTAGTCTAGAAGGACTAAACTAAAAGTAAATGAGACTATATGATGTTAATGTGAAATTCAAAAGAAACTTTGAGGATGTAATTTTGCTTTTTATCTCTTACTGACAATACAGTTTAGAAATAGTAGATCTCATCTTATTTTGTAGATAATTTGACAAAAATAGGCTAACTATTAGTGTAGAAGGACTAAATTGAAAGTAGATAACAATATATGTGGTTAATTTGCAATTTAAAAAATATTGGGGACATAATTGTCTTTTTTTATCTCCCTTACCGTTAACAACTTCATAATATCCAAACTCATCTTTATTTGTAGGTAATTTGACAAAAAGATAGTACCTATTAATTTAGAATGGCTAATGTGAATTAAATGATAGTATACCAGGGGGTTATATTGTATTTCATAGGAAAATTTTGGGATATAATTTTTTCAAAACTCTGTTAGAGTTAATACAACTTAGAAATAATGGATCTTATCATAATTTCTAAATAACTTCACAAAAGGATGTTGACTATTAGTTTAAAAGGACTAAATTGAAAATAAATGATACTATACGCAGTTAATTTTCGATCTAAAAGAAACTTTAGGGTTATCTTTTTATCTCTTTTTCCGTTAATACAACTAATTAATATACAAACTCAAATTAATAGTAATTTGACAAATAGAGGTTAACTATTAGTTTAGAAAGACTAAATTGAAGCTAAATATTAAGACTAAATAGGGGTTAAATTGTAATTAAAAAGAAATTTAATGGATATAATTTATAACTAGAGAGTGCATGTCTGAATTTGGATTTTTAAATATTAGGGGCGCATATAGTAATTGTTTAGAAATTTATAACCAATTTAGAGGAAGAAAAACCTCGATAATTTCAACTTTTTTACAAAAAAAAAAAATTCACGCAAATTTTTCAGAAACGTGATTTCAGTGTATGACCAAAACTACGCTTTCATTTTCGTTTATCGAAAGCGTGGTCCTGTGTAGGACCAAAATCACATTTTCATTTTATAACCGAAAGCATGATTTCGTTAATTTTACTGAAATCACACTTACATTAGTTGGAAAAAAAGCTAGCTTTACACCGTGTTCATCTTTAATTGGTGTAAACTTTACACAGGTTTGATTATAGCCTGTGTCAGGTTATTGCTTTCTAAGTTTGGGATTTCAATGGTCTCCCTTCCATTTTGATTTGAAATTCTAGCTAACTTCCCCTGCTTTTCTCGGCAATTTGTTCCACCTTCCCAAATCACTCTCTCCTTCCAACGCTGTCGCCAAATCGACCGTCGCTGACTTCGTTCATCACGCCGACCTCGTTCATCACTCCAACTCCTGAGAAGGGGTTTCCTAATTTTTGTTCAGCCTCCTCTTCTGATGGTCGAATCAATGATCATGTTGTAGTAGAGTGCACACCTTGTTATCTCTATCTCATCCTTGCCCAAGTTCTGCTAGTAGCGTACCTCTGAACGATCAGAACTGGGATGGCCAAAGGTTTGATTCCAGCTTCGTCCACACAAGAGATGAAGAGACTAATTTAGCACCAACAATTCCTAGGAGGATTGAAAAAGGTGCTTCCCATTCGCAAAATCAGATAAAAGGCCAATGGAGCGAGGAGGAAGACATGTATTATCACAGGACTGGCCTCTGATTTGTTTCCTTAATTTTTTTATTTTCTTTTTTATGATGATATATTATGGTGTTTTGTGTTTTGGTATGTTTTTTCTTACAAAGTTCGCATGAGGTGGACAGTACTATTTGATTTGTTGGTTCTCAATATTCTCTTTCTTTTTTTTGTTTGGTAGTAAACTCAAGGGATTAGTCGAGCTTTTGGGAGACAAGAAATGAGCTCAAATTGCTGAGAGCGTGGAGGGAAGAGTAGCCAAACAGTGCCGAGGGAGAATCATTTGCGTTCTAATATCAAAGTACTATTCGACAAACACACAAAACACGCACACATATACAGCTCTTATGCACTAAACATGCACACATGTGTAGCTCTTATGCACAAAACATGCACAGATATGTAGCTCTTATATGAACGAACATGCACACATATGTATCTTATATCCGTCAAAAAAAGAACAAAGAATATTTGTCGTCTTAGAATTATGAAATTCGAAAAGTTTGAGGAAATTAGGAAACCCCTATGGCAAACCAACCAGTGGCGGAGCTAGAACTAAAAACTAGGGGGGGCTCAACAGTACAAGTAAGAGAATAAAATTTATATCATTAAATAAATATATGTTTAAAATGTCATTATATAAGCACTGATTAAACAACTATTTTTTGACATTTGAACTACTACAATCTGGCGTGGGAATCAAAGGAGACAATTGTATCCTACGCTCTTCATGGGTATTTTTTAAACCAGCCAATTTGGAAACATCTATTATCTTTACCTATCTTTCTGCGAGGATAACTATGGCCAATCGGTTGACAAGGGCCTCAAACATCAAATTCCTTCATTGGCTTCCGTAGGCCGGGTAACAACATCATTCAGATTGAACTCCACAGGAGAAGGTCTTTCCCTACTATTCTCTTGACTAGAGATATTAGATGACTCAATCTTCCGTTTTAAAAATTTATCCATAACCTCCTAACATAATTGATCAAGATGACATAAATTAATAATTCTTCAAAATATATATAAATCCAATTATCCAATTATAACAATCAGATAGTATACATTTAATCAAAAAAATTAATTAAATCATATTAATCAATCATATTGCTTTTTTGCCACAATCACTTTTTTTGCCACAACTAGAGCAATCATATTGCTTTTTTTTGCCACAATCACTTTTTTTGCCACAACCAGAGCAATCATATTGCTTTTTTGCCACAATCACAAAATCAAACAGGTACCAAAAAATGAAGAAAACTTAAGTTCCAATTCCAGTTCCACACGCAAACAATATAAAAGCGAAGCAATTGAATTGAACAAATCATTAGTACTCAATTGTGACTTACTTGGTGAAGATAATTATGCTGGAGCGATCAGCGGTGGAGCAGAGCAGCTGAGCAGGAGCAACCGAGCAGCTAAGGGCTTTTCTAATATTCTACATTAATAATAAAGATCCATATAAATTCACAAAAATTGTATCATTCAATCAAAATTCACAATTCATATGAAATTAAAAATAATTGAATACACATCTAACCTAAAATTTTAAAATCTCTATTCTCGACTATAAATTCACCCTAACAATAAAATAAATTTCAAATAAACTCATACACTTAAAATCTGATTAATTGATATAATTTAGACACACGGTTTAAATCCCTAAAATACAACAAATAAAAATTCAAAAATATAATCTAACGATTCTAACCTCTAAATAGAAGAATTATTGGTTGAGAATAAATAGACTCATGGACTCCATAGAAAATTCAAAGATCAAGCTGCACATAAAAAAGAGAAAAAAGTAAAGTTAGTGTTTCAATATGAAAAGATAATGAAAGAAAAAAAAATTAACAAACCTTGGTGAAAATGGAGCTTCGCGGGGCAGCGCTACTGAGGGAGTCAAGGAGAAGTGATGAAGAGACAAGGCATTATGGAATAAGGGTTTGGGTTGGTTTTAAAATTTTTTATTTTTTTTTAATGAATATGGACCCTGATGTTTTTTTTTTTATTTTTTGGTAAGAGTTAAGTGGAATATGGGCCCTGATGTTTTTTTTTGGTAAGAGTTAAGTGGAATATGGGCCCTGATGTTTTTTTTTTTTTGTTACTAAGAGTTAAGTGGAAAACAGAGGCTTTCTTCTCCGACTGCACAAAGAAAAACAGAGGGGCAGTGGTTGTTGGGGTGGCGCTCCAAAGGAAAATTTTTTTTAAATACAGGTACTACCTATGTTTACCGGAGGAAGGGGAGGCGCCAGCACCCCCTCGCCCCCCCTAGCTCCGCCAGTGAAACCAACCATTGTTTCTGAATGAGCAGGTACTGCCATTTTGTTTAAAAGGCAAAATTGCAAGCAATTAAATTATTGTATGTTGTCGACTTTTGGTCGATCAATATTTTTTTCATCCATTTCTTTTACCACTGATCAAATGAAAATGGTAACTAATGAATAAAAATTATTAAGTGGCAATAGATATGTTGCTCCAAATTTTTATATAGAATGTTTGAATTCATTCTCGACAAGTGACTCATTCTCGACACACCAGCTTTGTTTTGATTTCTTTTATTTTATCACTTTTACTATTTTTAAATTTTTGTCTGAGAGGAAGAACAACACAATTAAAAAAGAAAAAGAAAGAAAGGACGCATGCATCTATAATAATATATATATATATATATTATATATGTTATCAACATATTTAAATGTCACATAATTAACGAAAATGGCAAAAAAAAATTAATGAACTGATGGTTAAAATGACTTATGCGTCGGGGCCTTCTTTGCTACAACAAATGAACGAAATCTAGTTTCGGTTTAAGAAAGGAAAATAAATCCTTATGAATTAGATACTAAATAGAAAGTTGTGTATAAATAGTTTAAAAAACAATAAAGTATGTTTAATTATTCTATAAAATTATAAATAACAAAAGGGTTATACTATCCTAGCACAATATTAGACAAGGTAGAAATTAAAAAATAACATTCTATCTAAAAATTCACATACAAATAATCTAGTAAAACCCTAATAGAGATAAGGAAGAAGTTACATATAAAACATTCTATACAAATAAATTTCTAAAGAAATCTTTTTCTTCAGAAACCAAAAAAAAAATTTCTAAGGAAAAAGATTTTCTTCAGAAAAAGGAAAAAAAAAATTTCTAAAGAAAAAGGAAGAAAAAAATTTCTAAAGGAAAAGATTTCCTGAAAATCTTTTCTTCTTTGTAGTTAACCATTAATTTGCCCTAATTTTCATCAATTGGACTAAAATTGATACAAAAGTGATACATTGTGGACTACATTTGATACTTACTAAATATTTGGACTATATTTGATACATATGCAAAGATTGTGGACTATTATTGATGTTTTTCCAATAACAAAAGGGTTATACTATCCTAGCACAATATTAGACAAGGGAGAAATTAAAAAATAACTCTTAAAGGGCCAATGTACGAACTAAACTTTTAACCTAAATTCACACTAAATTAACCTAATCTAGAAAGAATTAAATAAGTTGAAATAATTAAGAACTTAGCAGAGTAAGTAGCCTAAGCCAATAAGTTAAGCGTCCACAAAAGCTTTGCTAATTATTCAAGATGATTGCAAAGTTAATTTTAAGCAGGGTAAGCTTGGGATAGCACGTCATTTTCTGAATTTTTGTTCTTTTCATTGTTTTTTTTTTAAAATTTTAATTCTTATCATGAATCTTGATTAAAAAACCAAAAGAACAATCACTTCAATAGTGTCTTTTTTAATGCGAAAAGGGAAAGAAAAAAAAAAAAAAAAGAGACCTTAAATTTTCTCAAAACACCGTCACGGCCAGCCTCCATCCTTAGTAATGGAAGATTGCTGCTGGGTTTTTCTGTAGGAACAAACTGGCAGAAAAGAAGAGGAAGATAACAGTTTCCACTTTTGGAGAAACGTGTTAATAATCTATGGAGGCTAATTAAGAAAAAATAATACTCCCTCCGTTCCATCGATCAGAATGGTCTATTTTGAAAATTATTTTTTGTTATAAAAGAGTGTACTTTCAAATTTTTTACTTTTGTTACTCTTATTAATGTAATTATATGTAGTTCACAATTATTTCATAGTTAATAAGGAAAGATATAAATGGAATAAAGTGTGACAAATTAACTAATTAAATGTTGTATCTTAGCATTCCTAATAAGTTGTACATTAGTCAAAGTTAACACTTTTAATGGAACGGAGGGAATATGAGTATTCTAAAAAATTGCCTTCTATACGGTTTTTTTTTTATTTAAAAAAATTAAAATTTCACAGGAGGCGAATTTTCTCTACCTTGGGAATAATTTCCAACAGCTCTATTTTTAGAATTTTCCAATGAAATGGGAATATTTGGGAACTGAGAATTAAGCCGTCATGGAAAGAAAATTATTACAAGGCAAACACGTACGTAAGAAAATTATATATAAGGTAAAAAAATATAAACTAACGAAAAAGAAATAGCTTGTTTTGTTAATTATTTGCATAGATGATATCGAGAAATATAACTTTAAGCAAAGTACAATTAAAAGATAAGAAAATAATCATACATTTTATTCTCTATGTTTGTCAAAACAATAAAAAATAAAAAATTGAAAAAAGTTCTATTTGTTTGCCTCATAATTTAAAATATAAATTCTATGTTCTATTAAAATAGTGATGTTTTAAATTATAATAGTGCTTTCACGATAACTCCTTCGGTTTTCGTATTTTGCAAAGTCTTGTTGCGTGTTGATTCAATACAAATCCTTTTGTAAAATCAACAGACTTTTGGACAATGGGTTTTAGTCAAATTATCCTTATTTTGAAGGGTTCATTTAGCAATTAATTTAGTCTAAAATTATTTTTTCATTATTTCCACTGGATTACTAGCAATTACATGGACCCACGTGAAAAAGAACCAAAAACTAAAGTAGGTCAGTTCACATCTCACATACACTCTTTCCTTATTTATTATTTTCTTTTTTCTTTTTTCCTTTTTGAAAGCAAATAGAATTATCATTAAATTTCAATAACTACTATAGATTGAGACTCTAAGAGTCTTTGTGGCTAGCAAATGTGTTTCATGTTGATAATTAAATCAGAAACAGCAAAAACATAACGTCTTATATCCGTTAGAATTACCTAGACCTTTTTGTAAGTTGACTTTACCTTACATAGTTGATTGACCAATTTCAGGCTATATGTGAATACACTGGAGATACAGTCTCTAGCTAATGAACATTGAATCGCCCGCACACATGCTAAAGCCTCCTTTTGTAGTGGAGTTTTCCTCTTGGGCTTTCATGCCCTTCATTTGAAGAAGAGTGTTTGAATTATCCTTTATTACCCATCCAATAGCTCATGTGCCATTTTCCTCTTTAAATGCACCATCAATCAAGATGTTGACCTGTGTCTTGCTGTCCCATTGACGGTCCTCCACTTCAGCTCTTAGAATGGTTCGAAACTGCCCATCATTGGGAAATTGGTCTTCCTGTGCAGTTGTGTCCTTGACTTTCCTCTTTTGCAATTGGTATTCCCTTTGCATTTGTTCTCAACTCACCTCTGGTGGGATTCATGTGTGCTTCCAGATCATCTTATTTCTCGCTAACTAGATTCCATACAAGATATGCGCAGAAGTTCAATTGTTACTACATCTGGTACCTCCCTCAACCAATTCCACTTTTTGTTGTTTATTTAACCAATGAATTAAGGATTTATTTTGTTGCACTTAATTTGGACATTGTGAAATTTAGCTTAAAAGTTTTGAAGACCTTGTGAAATTTAGCTTAAAAGTTTTGAAATCGTAGGCCAATTCACATCTCACACTCACTTTTTCGACTTTTTGCTTTATTATTCACCAATGAATTAAGGCTCCATCTTGTTGCACTTCATTTGGACATTGTGAAATTTAGTTTAAAAGTTTTGAAATCGTAAACCAATTCACATCTCACACACACACTCTTTTCATTATTTTGTTTATTATTTAATCAATGAATTAAGGCGCGCTCTATCTTGTTACAGTTTGGATGCTGTGAAATTTGACTTAAAAACTTTGAAATCTAATTCACATCACACACTTTTTCCACCATTCCTTTTTTAATTATTATTTAACCAATGCACTTATTCATTGTCACAAAAGCTCGGAAATTGATAAAGACAGACATACACAGAAAAAAGAAAGAAAAAAAACTGTGCAATTGTTTTTGTTTTTATTTTTTATTTTTAGTTTTATTTATTTTATAATTGTGTGCAATTGTTGAAGTATGCAAATGGTGAAGAAAAAAAAGCCTAAAAAACAAACAAACAAAAATTAGAAGTGTAAATTTTTTGTGCAATTCACGTGCACCTCGAGTGCAAGTCATGTGCTCTATTTTCTTTTACCTTGTGAAATTTAGCTTAAAAGTTTTGAAATTGTAGGTCAATTCACATTTTAATGAATAGGCCTTTGGACCTTGTGAAATTCAACTTAAAAGCTTTGAAATCGTAGGCCAATTCACATCTTAACAAACATGCCCTTTGAACCTTGTGAAATTCGACTTAAAAGCTTTGAACCTGTCAATTCACATTCTAAAGAAAAGACCCTTTAGACTATATGAAATTGGAATCCGAAGTGAGGGCCCAATACTACAACTTTTATTACTCCCTTCCGTCCCATTCAGTATTACAAACATGACTCTTTGAATGGGACGAAAGGAGTATTATTTTTGTTGATATAAGTGCACGTATTCATTGTCACAAAAGCTCGAAAATTAGTAAAGATAGACATACACAGAAAAAAAAAAAACAAAAATTAGAAATGTGAAGTTTTTGTGCAATTCACATGCGCCTCGAGATCAAATCATGTGCTCTATTTTCTGTTACCTTGTGAAATTTAGCTTAAAAGTTTTGAAACCATAGGCCAATTCACATCTTAACGAATAGGCCCTTTGAACTTTAAAATTTAACTAAAAAGTTTTGGAACCGTACGTCAATTTACATCTTAACAAACAAGTCCTTTGAACCTTGTGAAATTTGGCTTATAAACTTTGAAACCGTAGGCTATTCACGTCTTCACCAATATGCCCTTTGGACCTTGTAAAATTCAACTTAAAAAGCTTTGAAACCGTAGGCCAATTCAGTGCACACAAAATTGTAAGAGTTAGCTTCTTGGAGTTTAGGAAAAGAAAGAAAAAAAAAAAAAAAAAAAAAACCCATTTGCAGTTCATCTCCAGAGTAAAACTCCATTCCTGTGTGTTGGATTTTAACTCATTTTGGTGGCCCAGTCAACTAAATTACTACGGACGTTACCTGAAGTCTTAAATCTAAAAATGAATTTTCTTTATTAATTTTTATATTTAAATATTTGCAAAATCTTTCACGTAAATATATAAATGCAAAAATCTTAAAATAATATTCTTATTTTCTTTAATTACTACCTGAAAGTTTTGTTCTTTTTTCTCCCTTTTTATATAGTGAAAAGAGGACTTGGCTACCTAATTTAATTAAAACAATTACCTATTTTAACTAAACTCTCATGGTTGAAGTATGCAAATTGACAACAAAAAAGAGAAAAAAAAAAATTGAATTGTGCAAATTTTGTGCAATTAACGTGCACCTTGAGTGCAAATTTTGTGCAATTCACGTGCAAATTTTTGTTCAAGCCCTGTGCACTATTTTCTATTACCACATAAGATTTAAACAATGGATTATTGTGGAAATCATGGCAAGATGTCAAGATGTCTGCAAACCAAGGTTATTACTGGAACAACAATAATTAAGCATTTGTTTCACCACGTGGGTTCGGCTATATGGATCCTAGCATTGTCTGGGGTCAAGACACTGGAAATCATGGCAAATGTTTGCAAACTGAATACTGAAGAAGATTTAGGCATGGAGTTCTCAAAACAAACTAACCAATCTATGATAGGAAACAAACAACATTTTCTACGAGTCAATGTAAATTCCTCCAAAACTCGGGGATGGAAAAAAGCTTGGTCATCTAGAATGGATTTCCCGAATCTAGGAATCCGATGCTACAAATCCAATACAACATCTCTATACAGCATTTACAGTTGAGAGTTGGGAACTTTACACCGTACTCACAAAAGTTTTGGCTACTTTTCCCAGGGTTTAAATGCATAGATCAAAATCAAACTGGGTAAAAAGTAGATATTTCCAGGCCAAAGATGGGAAAACATTTCATATATCGAGTCCATGCAATTCAAATAGGTAAATCACATATCACCAAAGACAAGGAAAAAATTATGGAAAATCAGAGTACCTTCTACGACTCTATTTCTGATCAGGAAAGTCATCCGGGACGTTTGTGCCACATTAAAAGGCTCTTCAACAGAGGTATGATCTTATCTACAACATGTCCATGATGTCTACAAGGGATGAAGACAGGGAACATTCGTTCTTGGAACCCTTTTCCCACCCAATGCAAAGTACAAATTACTTAGTCGCCACTGGCTACCTCCATTGAGTCTTTTTGCATTCCTCTGTAACCTGCATCAGCCGAAATCACTCTCTACAACGGGAAACCGTCAGTTTCAGAGCTAGTTTGAAATGCAACATCAATCTTCAACGTACCAGCATGCATATCCCCTAGTAAAAATCTCTACATTTAATTCTTAGTATGAGCACATATCTGAAGCCCACAAGCTGATATGAGCTGAAAGAAGCAAAGAGCCCTATTCCCACTTAAACAACATGAAAGCCTGAAGCTCACTGAAATTCCAGTTGCAACAGAATTTCTTCAAATTCTAAATTCCTTTACAACCCAACAGCACAGAAACAAGAAGATCTCTTCTGACAATGTTTGATCTGACACATAAAAATGAAAAAGAATATATTTTTCAAGCCCGACAACTTGCCATGACTGAATTTAAGTAGTCAAAACCATCATGTAATTTAAACCATTGAGTTTATTACATTTAATGTGTGTGGTATCATTCCTCTTGCAAATACTTCCCTCGTCCAGTGATTTGTCAAGAATGTAGATCAAGATCTAACTAAATTTTTGTGCCTCCATGGAACTTATGATGGTACAATTTCTATCTTCACCTAGGGAGGCAAAGCTCCAACTAAATCCTCTTCTTTATCTAAGATCCTTTCCTTAAAACCTCTTGGAGCTAAAACCTAACAGTGCGAGCGATGACCATGTCATTCCATAGGCCAGATGGGCTTGAAGGCTCATTCAGTAGACAGCAGGCAAGCAGCGAGCACCTTATACAGGGATTCAGCACCTATCTTACTAAGAAAAGGGGACGCAAAACCTACTGGTCAACAACAATTACTTCCTTATTATATCAAGTCTTTCCTTCTTAAGGCTTGTGGTTCATTATTCATCAAATCTATCAAAGAATCAATATCCCATTTGCAAACTTTTCGGATGTCCCTAAAGGGGCACACAATTACTTTCTTAGTATGCAATATAATCTCTTAACAGCAAAACAATAAATCTTCATACTCCAGCCATTAAATTTTGTGGGATTAATTAAGACAAGGTGTAAATATTCAGTTCATCAATAATTAAAATAGACAAACAGGTCCATAAGAAGTAATTTACAGTATCAACAACCCTAATCTATTATCAGGGGATGGGGATAAAGGGCCTTGATCATTTATGATTTACATGTTCATAACGGCAATTAAAACATGTTTTCCCACAATGGCGAATAATCATATGATTAAATCTAGACAATCAGTACCCCAGGAGATCCCTACCGTAAGTCTATCACAGTCAAAATGGCACAAAGAAACAAGAAAGTACATAAGAAGTAATTTACAGTATCAACTACCATAATCTATCATCAGGGGATAGGTATAAAGAGCCTTGATCCTTTATGATTTACAAGTTCAGAACGGCAATTAAAACATGTTTCCCACAATGGTGAATAATCATATGATTAAATCTAGACAATCAGTACCCCGGGAGATCCCTACCGTAAGTCTATCACTGTCAAAATGGCACAAAGAAACAAGAAAGTACATAAGAAGTAATTTACAATATCAACTACCATAATCTATCATCAGGGATAGGGATAAAGGGCCTTGATCATTTATGATTTACAGTTCATAACGGCAATTAAAACATGTTTTCTCACAATGGTGAATCATCATATGATTAAATCTAGAGAATCAATATCCCAGGATATCCTTACCGTAAGTCTATCACTGTCAAAATGGCCCAAAGAAACAAGAAAGTACAAATGATAGACGATCACCACATCCTATTGAGCTTGGTAGAGTGGCTCAATTTGCAACATACATTTGTACTCATGATTCTAGTCATGAAATTTAAAGCTAAAGCTGAACTTTACCTCTCAGGCAGACAACGATAAGCTCATAGTGCAAGCTGTTCAAATTACCAACCATCAACTCACATCATTTTTGCGTGACTGGTCCAAAATCCCAATAATTCAAATTCTTGAAGAAATTTAATCCAAACCCTCGGAAGAACCTAACAAAGTTCGAACCTTTATCGTAAATTTGAAAATCCCAGATACATAATCCAATTAAATTAGATACTCAAACAGGAAAAACATTTGAATACATAAAACCGAGAACAAGCAAGATTTGGAAAGGTCAAAAACCCAAAAACTGAACCACCAACGTCAAAAAAAAAATCTGCCCGGAACTCCGTCTTTGCATCAAATCGAATCTCAAATAAATCAGAGACAAAACAAGAAAGGCAAAACAGAATCCATAAACTCAAAGAAGACTCGCTTAATGAATTATAAACGAAAACTACGTCAATTTGCTCGATTTGAAGGAACGGAAACAGAGGACCAGTGCACGCAAAAATGATAAGAGTAGCTGCTTGGACGAAAGCCCCCAAATCCAAGGATGAGCTCCCTGCGCCGGCGATGTGGTCAAACTGTTCGCCCACTATTTATTACCTATCGACATATCCCACCAAACCCCTAGCGAACATAATAAATGATAAAAGTTCGTTAAGTGAATTTTCTGGTTAAATTGCATTTACACCCTTGAGAAATTTCAAATTACTAAATTTTTTTTAATTTAATGAAACAGTCAGATAAACCCCTAATAAGATAATATATATATATATATAGTCAAACAAATTATAAATTAAATTGCAGTTGAATGACTTATTATTAATGGTATAATTAATGGTGTTGTTACGCCTCAGTCAAAGGTGAGTTTATTTGGGACAGTTTATTTAAGAAAATTTAGATTCAAAATAAATGATAAAAGTTGCAATCTTTTGTGGTAGTTTAGTTCGATTAAAGGTAACTAGTGACTGATAAAGCTATATTCTTTAAATGGTGCATCTATTATTTGTTGTGTTTGTACCAAGGAAGATGAGATAGATTATGTACATCAAGTGTTTGCGAAAATGCATGGTTGAATTTCTTTCTTTGTTGAGTTTGGTTGGGGTTGGAAAAAAAACCTACTAGTAACTTTCATAGTTTCCTGAAGTAAAAACCTACTAGTAACTTTCATAGTTTCCTGAAGTAAAAGACTTCAATATTGAATTCATCAAAGGCTCATCTAATTCTTTACTCGATTTTCTTACTCGTGAATTTCTTACAGGAAAATAAAATGTCTTTTAGAGATCAGGGAAAAGCCCCGGCGGCTTCTGCTCTTACTCCACCTACTCCAAAATCCGTCAAAGATTATGAAATGAAAAGGGAAGTAATTCCCAAACCACTTCAACTACTCAAATTTCAGATTTTCCGCCACTTACTTACATTCATGCTACACAAACTCCTTCTGCTAAACTCCAAAATACTCCAATCCAAAAACCATCTGCTACTCCTTATGTGACCAAATCCAAATACGAATATCTTGTCCAAACTCCATACACTACTCCACCAGATATTCCTACTCTTAAAAACTTTACTCAACGATTATTTTTGCCAAACTGTCAGTGGTTTGCTGACGATATTTCTAAAACTTAAACATACTGTGAACTGATTCTTATAGATACTAATTCTGTAGACATTACTCATATTCTAGATAAGAACAATCCAAATCGTATTTCTTACTCAAAGTTTATGATAAAAAACATTCATCATCCTAGAGAATTTGACTCAATTCATACATGACACTCCTTCTCGGTTAATTATATTCCATATGGGTTTAACTACTTTGATTACATTCTAGCCTGGTCTCGGGCTCTTTATTACAGGGGTTTTGATCACTCATGGTTCATCAATTTTACTTCAAATTGTGATAAAATAATTTTCCTGATTGGTTTTATGACTGGTGGGATTACTTTGGTCATACTAATCAAATTTATACTCCAATGGCAGAAAAAGGCTTGGAAATCTATGCGAGAAATATGTCTTCTCGTCTAGGTTTTCGTACTCCAATTGCTTTCCATGCAGAGTTCAGGGTTCCTTGGATTTTTGCTTGGAGTTTTCAGATAAAGCCAATCACTCAAGGATGGCCATGTGCACTCATCCGTGATTTTCGCATTAAATGGTGGCCAAACTACAATAGCAATAATTGTGGACCTGATCTGGTTCTCAGTTATCTTCAATCTATTCCAACACTCAAAAAGGCAGTCAAAGATGCTTCAAAGGCAAATCCATCACCATCAATTACTCATGATACTCCAGCCAAGGCTCAATCTACCACTCCAATTCCAGACAAGCTTCTGCAACAACACCTTACTCAAATAACTCAATCCTCTCAACACTCAACTGCTCGCACTCCAGAAAAAACTCAAAAAGAAAATGATGATGACGATTTTAAAAAATTTTATCAAATGTATAAAACAATGAAACAACTAGAAAAAGAAGAAAAACTCCCGGTAACTAATCTTTCGGATCCAGATGATCCATTTGGGGGTCCTTTAGCTCAGGATCCTTTTGAAATCTAAAAAAAAAAAAAAAAAAAGAAGTACAAAAGACCCGCAAAAATAATGAAAGGGGCATTTTTGTAAACTTGCAAGTACTAAAGTGACGCACTCAATGACGTAGGGCGGCGGACTCATGATCTCGGACTCCAAATGAAAGCGGACTCAAAACAAAATTCAAATCCAGCTTACTCATCACCACTATAAAAGGAAGGAACTCCATCACTCAAAGGTATCGGCTGAATAAACCTAGCTTAGAATCACTCTCAATCCCTTGTAAACATTTTCCTTCTTCTATACTTCCACTTGTTTTCTATTACTTCATTTGTATCTGATGTGAGCCCCTGACCCAATTGAATGTGGAACGGGGTACTCGATGTGGAATACTTGCCAAGGAAAGTCTGGAAATTGCGAGACGCAGCTCTTAACCTCTAGAATCCCTACCTTGGATTCGGCAGTCTACTAAAATTAACCTAAGCTAATTTTAAACACGCAAATCGAACCAAGATCAAGAATATAAAGAGTCGAAACAAAGCATGCAATTAGGCAGAGCAATTACTAATAGCCTATAGTTTCTAAACTTATGGCAATTCACAAAACATGCAAACTACGAAAGCTCAAAATAAGAGAATAATTCAAAAAGTATAAAACTATACTATTCTATTACTTGAATCAAAATTGTGTGTTGAAAAATGAAGAAGAGGACCCCTATTTATAGTTATAGGCAGCCGAATTCTTCAGTACAAGTAGGTAGAAATCAACTAAAATTGGAACTCAATCAAGAGATTGATTCCTTACAAACTGAAACCTAAAAAAACTAGGTTTTAGTTAAAATGCTGAATTCGGTTTTCTCACTAATGTATCTAACCGAAATTCCTAGCTAAATAAAGAAGTAGAAATGAATCAAAACTAAGAAGTAGAAATCAATCAAGAGATTGATCTCTTGAAAAGAAACAAACCTAAAGGAACTAGGTTTGTTTAAGTGATAATATTTCGGTTGTATTAAGAGATAATGGCAGCCGAAATTTATGAAATTAATTAGAAGTAAAAATGAAATATACTACTAGAATTAATTGGAGTTGTAAACTCAAACTAACTCCTTTAAAACCCTAACTCAAATTCGGATGTAGGCTGCTCAATTGGGCTTCCAATTTCGGATTCCTCTCCTTCCTTTGGGTCTAGGCTGGCTGAATTTATACAATGGGCCGCAAGGGAATTCGGCCCAAAACCCAATGGCGTGTCTGTGAAAAGTGTAGGAAGCTTCTGCAAGCTTCCGGAATCATTTCTGGAACTCAAATTTTACAAATTCTTCATTTCTTCATGATTCTTCAATTCAGACCCCTTTTCGGAAATGGTGAGTAAAATGACCATTTTACCCTTCTGACTGTTTTGGGCTTTATCTTCAGGGGTTTGTGCGCCGGATACCATCTGGGCTTGTCAGGAACATTCTTGGACTAGGTTTTCAAGGTTGGCCTTGAATTTCCTTGTCCTTCTGCGTGTCATTGGGCCAACGATATCTACAAATGGATCTCTCTGGAATGAACTCGGGTCCTGTAGCATAACTGGGCCTCGGTGTAGCACACGAACAGGCTCTGCTTCCTTTCTCGAGTCCTCTGCATCTACTTGTTGATCCTCTTTGCTTGGACTTGTCGACGGACTGGCGATGCCTTCATCAGTATCTTTCTCCACTCATCAATACAAGGTTCGAATTTACTCCTCCATCTATTTCGTTAATTCCTTTCATTATTTCCTGGGTCTAGTTTGGTATCAGAGCCATCTACTCAAAAGTTTTCATACACGATTTCAACACTTTTAAAAGTTATTTTGATTACGGTGGGTTCATTCTGCATCACAATTGCATTCATCCTAGCGTTGGTAAGCCGTGAGTCCGTTGGTAAGCCTTAGGTGGTGTTCCTGGCAGGTGTTCCCGTGTTCCCGATAGCTGACTGCATTCATCCTGCATCATGCATCTGCATTAATCAAGTAAGTTTTAAAAATAGCGAATAGTGTTCAAAGATTTTTGTTTGGTGACTCAAATACAAGATCATCCAGGACTAATAGAGTTTTACAAAGTCATGAGGTTCAATCATTTGGAATCCCAATTAATCAAACACTTCCATCATACTCATTTAGATCTATTTATCATATTGGTGTAGTAGAATTCTCAGAAACATACTCAATTAAAATTCATGAAGAAGCCCTTCCACTACATGAAAGAAAAACTACCATTCCATTACTTTCACGAATGGCAATAAACAATTATTTAGATCAAGGTTACAATTATTTGCATTTTGGTTTAATTCAAGTAGTTGTGCATCCACTCCAAAGAAAAGGAGTTGATGTTCCATTATTTCTTGCACTAAGAGATGATAGAATGATTAATTATAATGACTCATTACTTGCAGTGATTCAAACTAATGCATGTAATGGTACAATTTGTGTTGACTGCACTCCTGACTACTCAATCTGTTTATTAGATCAACTTATATTAAAATCTTTAATTCTTGATATTCATCTAGATCGAAGAAAAATTGAACAACCATCAATAAATATTTCACTTGTTTATCGTATATATTTCAAACTAATGGAATCCATGATTCCTACTGCCTTGAGATTACCAACTACAGATCGAGATCAATCGGTCTTTGTGACTACAAATTCAGACAGAACATTGACAAGAACTCAATCACCTCAGCTTTTACCGTGGGATCAAATAACAATCCCTCGGGAATTTCTTATTGATAGACCAGAACCAAAACAAGAACCAGTTGAACAAACAAGACAATCTGGACCAGTAATAATTGAGGAATACTCAGACAGTGAACTCTTAGTTCGTTTTCCTAACACTACTCCTGTTTATCCGACATCTTCTTTTAGTTCTTACAGGTCAGCATCTTCCAAGTTTCCTTTTGAAGAGGATGTCCCAAGTTCTTCTAGAGCTCCTCCTCCCAGGTACTCATTTTCAGGATGGTCAAGGTACTCTTTTTTTATCCTTCTTCTAGTACTCAGGATCCAACATCTAGTCATCAAGATACTAAGCTTAAGTTTAAAGCTCTTATTCCAGATGTAGTTCCAATTAGATCTCAATCTCTAGATTCTCCAACTCAATCAGAAATGAAAATACCAGATATCTTAGTTATGAGTAAAAAGTTTTCTGTAAATTTCGATTTACTAAAAGAATCATATTTTGATAAAAAATTTATTCAAGAAAGATTATGGTTTGAAAATTTAAACTCAAATTGTCAAGATCGACTCATCTCAGAGTGGAGTAAAGAAGCTGAAAAGCTTAGATTTAATTTTCCTTTCTTTAAATGGTTAGATTATTTCTTAGAAAAAGAAAACTTGAAAAAATTTAATGAAGTGCCTACTATTGAGGTTCAAACTAATTTATATGAAAAATGGAATTTAACTACAGGACAAGTTGTTACTTCAGTTCATCTACCATTAGTTAGTTTTACTATTCCAACTATGGATGGTGATATAATTGCTCATCCCTTTAAAAAAGGGGAAAGAAGTAGCTACTGAAAGAATTACTTCAGATGATTTTAAAAAGGTTTATCAACAAAATAATTATACAAATCAGATTTTACATACAATTGCTCAACAAGTTGATTGAATTTCTACAAAAATGGATTCAATAAAAACTAAAGAAAAATTTCCAGTTGAAGTTGCAAAACCATTTTTCCAGGTATCCGCTTTATCAAGAGAATTTGAAAAGAAACTCTATTTGACTCCAGGAACTCCAGATCCAAGCTCTTCAAAGCATATTGCTGTATTTACTCAAATCACTCCGAATACAAATAATGACTCTTTAAGTTCTTCAGAGTCTCAAACTTCTTCTGAAAACGAGGTAGAAAATCAAATAAATCTTGTAGAAAACCAGTTTGCTAGTGAAACTCCATTAGAATTCAATAAGATTTATAGAAAATCCAATAGGTACTCAAATAGATCCAGTGATATCCGGTCCAACTAGGAATTATTATCCTCGTCCAACTCCTCCCGATATTTTATTTGAAGAAAGATCTCAATTTGTTGCAAAAAATTATGATGGTAGTTCATTATATGAATGGAATATAGATTCAAAATCCGAATATGAAATACTCAATACACTCCAAGAAATAGGAATGGCAAGAATGGCTTATAAAGAAAAAACTAATGCTGAAGAATCTCATATTGCTGTTTGTTTAATTTTAGGTTTTACGGGCCAACTAAAAGGTTGGTGGGATAATGCTTTAACTACTCCTGAGAAATTATCAATTATTAATCATACTTCTGAACAATTAGATGATAATGATGATTTACTTCAAGTCCCAGATGGCAGTGAATTTCTTATTTATGTCATCTCAGTTTATTTTATTGGTAATCCAAAAGAAGAATTGACTAGTTCGAAGGTTTTTCTTACTAATTTACGATGTCCAACATTAACTGATTTTAAATGGTATAAAGATATGTTTTTAACTCAAGTAATGAGACGTCCAGACTGTTCTGCTACTTTTTGGAAAGAAAAATTCATTACAGGTTTACCCCATTTATTTTCTCAGCGAATTATGACAAGTTTTTAAAAAGAAATAGGAACAGATCATATTGATTTTTTGAATATTACTTTTGGACAGTTATTTTCTTTCATTAAAAAAGAAGGTCTATTACTATGTCAAGATTTGCAAATTCAAAACAGGTACGGATCGGAGCGCAAGGAGATGGGTTCTTTCTGTCAAGCTTTTGGCATTACAGGTATAAAACCTCCAACAAAAGAAATTAAGAAATTTAGAAGTCATAGAAATAGTTATAAAAAACCACGTTATTTTAGAAAGTATAAAAATTCTAATATTCCGGCAAAAAAATCATTTTATAAAAAGAAGAAACAATTTTCAAACAAAAAGAATTTAAAATGTTTTAAATGTGGAAAAATATGACATATTAGCCCTAACTGTAAAATAGAGAAGAAAATTAATTCTTTATTTTCTGAAGAAAAAGAATTAAAGAATAAATTAATGTATTTACTAATTAATAGTTCAGATGATGAGGACATCCAAAACTCCTCTGATTCATCCTTTTCAGAAAATGAAAGAAATAATTTTTGTGAATGTAAACAAAAAACATTTAATATGATGTCTACTCCAAAGAAAACAAATAATAAAGAATTTTTATTTGATATAATTGAAAAAATTGAAGATAACGTGTAAAATTGGAATACGTTAAAAAATTAAAATCATTAGTCTTAGACAATGAAATTACTCCAAAAATTACATAACCATTTAGTTTATCAAAATGGGTAGATAAATATGATAAAACGAATAGGTATCAAAAAATTGGAAAAACTCATGACATTCATAGTGAAATCATAAAATTTAAAAAGGAAGTAGAAGAAATAAAGATAGAATTAAATAATTTGAAATTAAAAGACTTAGAAATAGAGGCAAAACTAATTGTTAAAAGTCAATCCATTATTAATGAAGATACTCCCGAATCCTCTGATAAAGGATTAAAAATTTCGGAAGAAACTCCACAAGACGAACAGTTTTTAAATGTTTTAAGTAAAGTAAACATGGAAAAATGGTACTCATTTGTTACTATAGGTGCTGGAGACTTCTCTACTACCGTTATTGCCTTAATTGACAGTGGAGCTGATCAATCCTGCATCCGGTCAGGTATTATTCCAAATATTTATTTGTCAAAATCTAATGAACAATTACTTGCAGCTAATGGCACTCCAATGAAGATTAAAAAAGAACTTTCAAATGGATTTATTTGTCAAAATGATTACTGCATTAAACACTCATTCTTAATTTTAGAAAATATTTCATATGATGTTGTTTTAGGAAATCCATTTTTATTTCAAATTACTCCTTTTAAAAAGACTATTAATGGAATTTATACAAACATTTTAGGAAAAATATGGTTTCCCTTTATTCATTCCATTAAACAGATAGAGATAGATTTATTACAGTCTAATTCAATTTATAAACAAATTCATCTTTTACAAACAAAAAAGAAGTCAATAATGTTTTTAAAAGAAGAACTCACGAATTGAAGAACAACTACAGCAAATTGATACTCAAGAAAAAAATAAAAGAATTAGAAGAGAAATTTAAAACGAATATTTGTTCTGATCATCCTAATGCTTTTTGGGATTGTAAAAAGCATGTTGTAAATTTACCATATGAAAAAGATTTTGATGAAAAAATGATAAAAACTAAAGCAAGACCAATCCAAATGAATTCCGAATTATTAGAATTCTGTAAAAAGGAAATTCAAACTTTTTTGGAAAAATCACTCATTAGAAAGTCACAGTCTCCATAGAGCTGTCCGGCATTCTATGTGAATAATCAAAATGAAAAAGAAAGAGGTATTCCGAGATTAGTAATCAATTATAAACCACTCAATAAAGTTTTACAGTGGATTCGATAACTAATCTCAAATAAAAGAGATCTACTCAATCGATTAGTATCAGCAAAGATTTACTCCAAATTTGATTTAAAATCTGGCTATTGGCAGATTCAAATTGCTGAGGAAGACAGGTATAAAACTGCATTTACGGTTCCATTTGGTCATTATGAATGGAATGTTTTACCTTTTGGATTAAAAAATGCACCCTCAGAATTTCAGAGAATTATGAATGATATTTTTAATAGTTACTCATCTTTTGTTATTGTTTACATTGATGATATTCTAGTTTTCTCTGACTCATTGGAACAACATTTTAAGCATTTAAATACAATTTTTTATGTAATAAAGAAAAATGGTTTAGTTTTATCAGCAACTAAAATGAAGTTGTTTCAAACAAAAGTTAGATTTTTAGGTCATGATATTCATTTAGGACTAATAAAACCAATTCAAAGATCTTTAGACTTTACTAATAAATTTCCAGACGAAATTAAAGATAAAAATCAATTATAACGTTTTCTTGGTTGCTTAAATTATATTTTCGATTTCTTCCCAAAATTGCGAATTTTGTATGCTCTTTTATTCCAGCGACTTCAAAAAGAACCGCCAGCATGGACTCATGTACATACTAACATTGTAAAGGAAATAAAAGAGAAAATTTAGGGCCTGTTCTTTTTGAAAGTTTTGAAAACAGTTTTGAAAACAAATTTTGGAAAATAGTTTTATAATATAAAAAGTGTATTGAAAATGTAAAAAGTAGATGCTGAATAGTAAAAAGTTGTATTGAAAATGATGAAATATGATTAAAATATATTAAATTTACTGTTGAAACCAAAACCGTTTTCAAAACGAAACAAAAAAAACAGGCCCCACTTTCATGTTTAGGTATTCCTCATCCACATGCATTCATGATTGTTGAAACTGATGCATCTGACATTGGGTATGGGGGCATTTTGAAACAACGACTACACGAATCTACTCACGAACAGTTAGTTAGATATCATTCAGGTGTCTGGCTAGAACCACAGAAAAATTACTCAACAGTTAAAAAGGAAATTTTATCAATCGTTTTGTGTATTTCAAAATTTCAAGACGACTTATACAATAAAGAATTTTTGCTTCGTGTTGATTGCAAATCAGCAAAAGAAATTTTGCAAAAAGATGTTAAAAATCATGTTTCTAGCAATAGATAAGCTAAGGCCTAACTCAGCCTGAAAACCATGGTGTCCAGGTGAGGGTTGCCCTTCGCTTATAAGCCAGCCCCAAGGCCTCCTCACTACCGATGTGGGACTAGGCTACCTGAGTCATCCGCCCTGGGCTCACGGTACCGGCACATTTGTGGCTCTCCCTGCTAGGACCACTTCTTGCGGTACGCAGCAGGTCCACTCATCCCCATCGGACAACTTGGCTCTGATACCAACAGATAAGCTAAGGCCTAACTCAGCCTGAAAACCATGGTGTCCAGGTGAGGGTTGCCCTTCGCTTATAAGGAACGGAAACAAAGGACTAGTGCACGCAAAAATGATAAGAGTAGCTGCTTGGACGAAAGCCCCTAAATCCAAGGATGAGCTCCCTGCGCCGGCGATGTGGTCAAACTGTTCGCCCACTATTTATTACCTATCGACATATCCCACCAAACCCCTAGCGAACATAATAAATGATAAAAGTTCGTTAAGTGAATTTTCTGGTTAAATTGCATTTACACCCTTGAGAAATTTCAAATTACTAAATTTTTTTTTTAATTTAATGAAACAATCAGATAAACCCCTAATAAGATTATATATATATATAGTCAAACAAATTATAAATTAAATTACATTTGAATGACTTATTATTAATGGTATAATTAATGGTGTTTTTACACTGCTTTTTCTCATTAAGTAATTACTTTTTGTCTAAATTTGGTTAATTAAAGTTTTAATTGTTATATAACCATATGATTGGTGGTTCATTTTGTAGTTTTACTAAATCATAAAGTTCGTTTGATAGTTCTACCGAAACATGCTTAGGTTTATAGAAAGGTAAAGTTTTTTAATGGTCCATTAACTAAGTTGACCATTCAATTCGATTTGGTCCATTATTTTTACAGCGATTTATTTTACTCTTCTAACTTACATTTGGAGTTCTAAGGGGTTAATGAATCATTTTTCTATCTACAAATGATAAATCCCCATTTATCTTGTGATAGACATGTGAAAAACATAAAATAATTCGCTCTACAGTCAAATAATAAATTTCATTACGAGAAAGAGAGAAAAATTTAGTTTTGTTGATGACACAAGCTAATTAAATTGGGAATTATAGTTCATCAAAGTTCTAAATGATCCAAGAGGATGAGGTTGACAAAGGTAAGCCATGCAGCTATGCAAAACAAGACTCGCTATTTATACAATGTTGAAAACAATGGCAAACTAAGAAAAAACACTTGAGGGACCAATATATGAATATTTTCTCTTGAGGCAATTTTACAAATATATTCAATGAGTAAACACTCTTGACATAATATTGGTCAGTGACTTACGGTTTGTTGAAAGAAGCCGACTCAGAGACTACTTATTATAACTCAAAATAAAAGTTGAAAGGATTAAAATGAGGTTTTTGAATATGAAGGATCAACTCAAACTAGAAGTACGTACCATTGGAATCATTTACCCTTTATAAAGCAAAATTTTGATGACAAAATCTACATAAAGTCTAAACACAATATAACAAATAAAGAAAACACTACTGCAAAAAGGGACAGCGAAGGTGGGTTTTAAGGCTAATTGGAGGTGGATTTCACCGGCCGGCACCCGCCTCCAATGCCGGCGCCTCCAATGTAAGGACCCGCCCCCGTTTTCGTTATTGGAGGCCAGTGCTCTTTCCCCATTAAACCCGCCTCCATTTTGCGGCGTTCAAAAATGGAGGCGGGTTTTACAGAGCTATTGGAGGATGTGCAATGGGGCACCCATCTCCATTGTGCCATTATGGAACTATCGCATTGGAGGCGGGTTCAGATGGAACCCGCCTCCAATTGAGGGGGTGAAAAAATATCGACCCCGCCTCCAATAACCATGCCCACCACTACCGCAATTGCAGGAGGGCATGTTTAGTCTAGCCGGCCAATTTTATTAGGGGTTTTTCCTATTATATCATGGATACGTCAATCTTATATGTAAATTAAATTTTGGTATCACTATTTATAATTCCATATAATGCGTGAAAAATAATATCACCAACAATATTCTATTCCAAATGGCTCCAAACATAATGCTTGAATTGTCCTAACTACAAACATAAATTCATGATATACCAACACAGAGCTTCTTAATTCCCTTCTCTTTGTCCCTTATTAATTTTTCCATTAGTGTTCCGCTACGGCCCCTCCTAGCCTTTTTGACATTGTTTTTGGCATTGGCATTACTGGACGGCTCCTCTCGTCGCTTTTTGTTGGCCATTACCCTGCAAGATGTGTTTGGTCCAATATGGATGGACTCCCGGATTTAATTAGAACAACTAACTACTATTTCAATTAACCACTACGTAACTACTGATGCAATCAATTACTTAATAAAGTCCCTTGCATTTATAGATTTGCAGCTAAACAATCTTGCTACTAATTATGAAACTCCAAATCTTTCTACTAAGCATCACTTAACCTTGTATGGTTTTGAATCTAACAGATAACCAGTAGTATGTATAACCGCAACTATCAGCCAAAATTAACTTTCCCAGGAGCACCTTTATAGCAGTTGGCTGCCAAAACAAAAATCAGAAGACAGACAAACGGAAATATCAGCCATCTTTTGAAAGTGAAGCAAACAGATTCATATAAGGTCAAAACAGTGATGCCTCAAACACATAAAACTTACGTATGTTCAGAATGAAAGGCCCATGCATTTCATCACATCAAGGACCTAACAGAAAGATAAAAATCTTGGATGCTCTTAAGTTCATAAAACTGATTTCCAGCAAATTCAAGATAAGAGTTCAAAAATATCTAGAGTGTATTCATCTTCAATAGTAGCTCCTTGAGTGTAGTTACATTCTATAGGCATTGTACCAAAACAAAAAGATGATTACACCCTCAAAGGTCAAAACTTTCAAATACAGAAGATAGCAATGGCTTTTTTCTAAGCATGTCATGCAACCAAAAAATATACAAATACAAGCTGCTGCATGATGATCAGCATTGGTTGGACTGTTTTGATCAAATGCAACTTGTGTAGTTGCATGCTAAAGTACCAACTTGATCATACAAACTCACCAGTTCCAGTAACTAGGCTGGAACAGCCAAGCCAAATGCAACAAAATCCCGAAACTCAGTCCAGTTTTGCAGCTCAAGAAACGGACCATTCAGAAACAAACATTTGAACCAAAAATTTATCATCTAACAATTTAAAATTCATCAATTAACAATCATGCTGGAACAGCCAAGCATGACTGCAAAATTCCCTAAAGTCCACAATGCATGTTAGCCTAAACTAATCAATATTCATACCATTTCCGCAGCAAAAACAGAGGAACAAAGCCAAATATTTCCCGGAACAGCCAAGGAAAATGCACCAAGCCACCAAAGAAGAAATAAAAAAATTACTAGCACCAACCAGTACCAAACATTCCAGCAAACACAGTAGTGAAGCTGAAATCCAGCAGACCACAAAACCCGAAAATCCATTTACAAACAAGCTGGAATAGCCGAGCAAGATGCAGCAAAACAGAAACTCATAGGCGAACAATATTCACTACTTGGTTAACTACAGCACCATTAGTACACATCGCCTCTGGCAAAACCTCACACATTCTCCCTAATGAGAGGCCACAACTGAACATACACTCCATCAGGAACCCAATTTGACACTATCTGATGCATTAAACTGAAAACATATAAATCAGCCCCAAAACGAAATCAATTGGAATCCTATTCGACACTATCTGCAATCCCAAAAGAAAAACATAACAATAATAAGCGCAGAAACCAAAAGCAGGGGCGAAGAAACAAACCGCCGCTGCGATTTCCTCTACTCCGTGCGGCTGAAGACAGTAACTCTCCATTGCCGGCGTTGCTTCCTCGGCGAGTCCTTCATGGGAATTACGGCCTATTGCTGGAGTCGTAATAGATGGCAGATAACTCACAGACACCGATATGCTGAAAGCGGGAGTTTTTGAACTGGACTACGGTTTTTGGAGGCGGTGGTAACTGCCGCCGCTGCGATTTCCCCAATTTTGGGTTCTCCTGGAGTGAATTTTTGGCTTCCCGATTTTGTGAATTTGGCTCTCACGGCGACCTAATTTGAAAATCGTGAATACCCCCAAAGTCTCTGAATCAACTACACCTTTAATATTTTAATTTCGGAAATCCCCTTGTCTACTAGAGTTGGATTCTTTCCCATAATATTCAATTTTGGAGCATGCACAAAACACTGTTGCCTTACTTGCAATGTCTTACCATAGTTGGCAAGGCCAGAGCCACCCTTAAGCTTGGTGACGCAACTAAAAGGCTATGTTCTTTTCTGAACATAATTAGTAAAAGTATTACTTTTTTTTTCAAAAATATTACAAAAATAAACAACATTATTTTTATAAAATTCACAATTTAAATTTAAAAATTTCTTCTAAAAACTCACTCACATAAATTCAAAAAAAACATAATCATTACACTTTTTCTTCTTTTTCCTACACAAATCCCCAAAAGAAATTCCCTCCAAAACAAAATTCTTCTCTAATCAAAAAATTTCCTAACTGACTTTGCCCCATCAAAAGTGTGATAAAATTTGAGGGAAAATTAAAGATTAGGGGTTGGGCTCCGTCACAAGAACCAAAGGTATTCTGAATCAAATAAGACTTCAAAGGCACGTAATAGAGCAATATTGGAGAAACACAATATGAGATTGATTGAAAAACTTGAACACTTCATGAATAGCAAGGGGACCGTTCTTTGATGTAATTATAAATTTCATAATACCATTAGAAAGATTGTTAGACACAGCAACCGCAGTAACTATAACTCAACCTGTGCAGCCAAAAAAAAGAACACAGCAGTAGCCAGAAAGAACAAAACAACACAGAGCAGCCGAAAAAAAAAAAACACAACAACAGTCGAAAAAAAGAAGAACGCAGAAGCCGAAAAAATGAAAACGAACCCAAAGGCACCAAGGAAAAACGCAGCAGGGTGCAGGGAAAAAAAAGGGAAGATCCCAACCTTTGTATTGCACAGTCTCTATTTTTGCCTAGGTTCACGTGAAATAAACAAGGAATAGGTGAGGAATAGGATTGAAGGAAGACGCATAACTCGTCGTCAATTTATAGATAATGGCCGACTCATAGGTTTCCAAATTCCACTTCCAGTTCCAATTCCAGTTCAAATTCCAATTCCAATTCAAATTAGGGGAATATAAGAGTCTGAAAGGCTGTCTTATTCCAATTTCGTTTGCTTTCCAAATCCTTCTAGTTATGTCGTTGCATTCAATTAGCTTTCCAAATTCCAACTTAAGTCGTAACCGTGAATCAGTATCATTGATGGCAGATGAAAATGGGTAGTTACTAAGTCTGTGAGGCGTCGGTCGGTCCTAGAAACGGCTGCAGTGGCGCGAGGAATTAACGGCCGGTCGTCAGTCGAATAGTTAATGGAGGCGGGTTCCAACAAAACCCGCCTCCAATGCGATTGTTGTGAATGGAGGAGGCGGGTTTCGTTGGAACCAGTCTCCAAAAAGATGTCATAATGGAGGCGGGTTCCATTAAAACCCGCCTCCAATGCAATTGTTGTGAACCCTCCTCCAAAAATGAACCATCATTGGAGGCGGGTTTCGTTTCACAATAATCACATTGGAGGCGGGGTTTGCTGGAACCCGCCTCCATTATAAGATCTTTTTGGAGGCGGGTTCCAATGAAACCCGCCTCCGTTGTGATATGTGAAATTATTCACATACTTTGGAGGCGGGTGCCGAATGGATATATTGGAGAACCCGCCTCCAATTTGACTCCTCTATTAACTATTTCTGTGGTAGTGAAAACACAGAAGCTAGTGCAAATACATTTGATATCCATTTTTGCAATGTTTAATTGTAATCTTTTTCCAAGTTATATATATTGATCTGATTTTAATAACTTCAAATGAAACTCTTAGGCATTTTTGGCCGCAATGATTTCTACATTATTAAACTACCATTTTCTCATGAAGAACAATATCTTGTTCCTCAATAACTTTTAATTACATTGCGAAGCACCGTGGTCCCCTCGAAAACAGCGTGCTGCACCAACTCCCCGGCGGGAAGCACAAGCTTCACCGCCGTCTGAATGTTGCTGGCGGTGATGGTGGGCTTCTTGTTGGAGCGAGCGAGGCGAGACGACTCCTGGGCCAGTTTCTAGAACATGTCCTCCATGAAGTTGTTCATGATGCCCATTGCTTTGCTGGAAATCTCGAGATTGGGGTGGACACTTTTCAACACCTTGAATAGGTATATCTTGTACGTCTCACTTCCCTTGGCCTTCTTCTTCTTCGTGGAGTCGCCGCCACTGCTGCCGCCTTCCTTTCCTGAGAGGGCCTTCTTCTCAGGCTCTGCCGGCTTCTTCTCAGCCTTTGGCACAGCGGTGGCCGCTGGCTCCATCAAGTTACAGATGAAGAAAAACAAGAACAACATGAGAGGTTTTGGGTTATTTTGAGATTGAGTGGAAAACTACAAGAGGAGGCTATGTTTATATAGAGAGTGGAGACCCACTCTTATTGGTAGATTAGGCTGTGCTGGACTATGACTTACCAACATATCTCTTTTCAATAGACGGCTAAGATATACCACAACTTAACGGATAATCTTATACGAAATTTTTTTATAAGGGGCAATTTTAAAAGAGTGCAATTTTTACATAAGTTTTAATAAAGTCACTAAATCATTAGTTGGATCCACTCTATTGGTAGATTGGGCTTTGCACGGATCGCTGCGCTGGACTATGCCTCACCATGACAAATCTCCTTTCAATAGACGTTCAGATATACCATAACTTTTAATAAAAGCATAGTTGGAAATAAAAGGGTTGTTGTTAATGCTAGAGTAATTTTTAATATCTAGAGCAGTAATTTGCTTTGTTATCTAAATTACCTTTAATGAGTCAAACCCACTAAATTAGTCATGGCATCTGCTCTCTTCCAATCTGACTTATCGCATCCTTTCTCTTTTAAACTCATCTATTCAGTTTTCTAGCAACAATTTTTACGACTTCATTCGTCCTTCAATTATATATATATATATATATAATATAAAATATATTTTGGCACCGATCTTCTTTCGGTTATGAGCTAGTGTCAATAATCAGTCCTCATAATTTGTAAGATAAAAGAGACTCTCAATTTGCAGCCAAATGTTAAACAAATTGCATGGTGGGCAATTTACCCTACATCTACAGTCTACAGAAGTTTTGTTGGGTTGCTAATTCTATGATTCATGAAGGGTATGTGATTGAAATTTAGAATTCATCCTACAGCCATGCTTTGTGGCATGTGTTATTAATTGCAGTGACAATTGCGGATGTTATCAAAAGCTTCAGCCACCTTAATGCTGTATCTTACTTACTCTTATCTGATCTGATAGACGTTTGATTTAGATGATGTATCAAACGGGCAATTTTTTCATATTTTTGACTTTTTGACTTAGTAATATATATATTTTGACCGGAATATCCTTTCAATATGCTGTTTATGGTGTTGATTTTTTTTTCCTTTATTATTTTATCTCGGTGATGTTTGCAGCATTTTTTAATTGTTTTGGAAATATTCCGATTTTTGCTCTATTTTCTGGTTCTTTTGGCGCTTCAATATAAAGAGCGTGTCTTCTTTTGAACTTTGAATGATATTCTAGTCTTTATATTTTTTCCCAAATTTTTGGCAACCCTAATTTGTGGATTAAACGACTGTTTGATGCCTTATTAACTGACAATCATTTTCAATTGAACATTTTTTCAGAAGGCTCTTCTGACTTTTTGTGAATCTTTCTTATAGTAAGCTTCTGATACGTCACAATCCAACCCATGAAACTCCTATTAAGAAGAAAAAAGAAAATACTGCAGAGCCCTTTAAATTACCTTGATTGGACACACTCGTATTCCTAACTCATTTGTAAATGTTTCTTATTCGATTTATAAGGTATTAGGATCAAATTAATGAAACTGTAAACTTAAATTCATAGACTAAAGTGAACAGTTTTAAAGTTTGAAGAATAAAACAAGTTGTTGGCCTAGTTACTCATATTGGAGACATTTACATGATTTATAAGGTGAATCGAACTTCCTAGTTTTCGATCTTGATCAAAGGGTCTCCCAATGGTTTCTTCCATGCATGCTTTGAGAAATATACGAAAGAAATGCACACACTTAATTATTTCTTTTGGCAATGCAATCATCCATGCACAACATTAGATTCGAGGTAACGTTCATTATGTCCCCGTCCGCTCCTTGAAATCAATGAAAGACACCGTGGCTATTCTTAAAAAAAAAAAAAAGAAAAAGAGAAAAAGAAACCCTTTGAGCAATACACATGTTTGAAGATTTATCATTTCATATATAATTAGTGGACAAACAAAAAAATATATAGTGTGATACTAGATTATAAATATATAGTTAAGTAAAGATCTTCCATAGATACTTAACAAATACCTTGTACACACACATACCTTTCAAGCTGTAACCAATATGTTTTATTTAAAAGACAGGAACGAGCTTGTGCCTCTGTAAGTGCGTAGGGCGGGCTACCTAGTTTTCAAGGGTTCGATTACTACCTCTGTCAGTTCTACCTATTTATAGTGCAAAGCTGACAGGACATGACTCTTACAATAAGGCTCTGTTCTCTTTTAACCTTTTCCATAGATTCCCAGAAAAGGAGAATGGAGGGAATCTTGGCGGCTGGCTTTTATGAAGGCGGGGGATCAAAGTATGTTCCCTGCAGCCACGTGAAGTCCAAATTTCTGCAGCCTTGGTTGACGTGCGTTGCCCCCATTTCCCTCCTTCCTTTGCCACATGCATTTGCACTGTATATGCATAACATTGCCTACTTTAATTTATTTGATACCAAATTAATTACCCTTTGTAATTTTAATGCATATTTTATTTTAACAACAGTTTTAGGGAATAATTAAATTCATTATAGTACATTATATTTCAAGCAATGGAAAAATCGCCAAAACTTAATTACTTAAAAAAAAATTAACACGCATTCATATCATTTACTCGATACAATAAAGGACATAAAAAACACCCGTTACAAACTCTTCATTATGAATACAAACGTACTAACGAGATTTCAGAAATGGAAAAAACCACAATCAACGCGAAATCCTTGTACAACATAAAGCATTTGGCAACGGACAATCATTCATGAAATAAGCCCTCCAAATTAATGTAGATGCCTGGACCCGTGCCAGATTTGGGATGCGATGTCGTCCCGATATGCATTCTAAGCAATTATGGCAGTAGGGGATGTGTCAAACATTGTCACCGTCCCTTCTTGGTCAATGTCAGACTAGGTATCCGAATCTATTTCCGCATCCTTCATCTCTGCAAAGTAGTCATCATTAGGCAACTGCTCCCTAATAAAATTATGGAGTACTGCACAGGCAACTACCATTAATGCTTGCCTAATTACCATGTAGTTCAGCATGGGGCCCTGTAAGATACTGAAATGTTTTTTAAGTACTCCGAATGATCGCTCCGTTACATTTCTGATAGATAAGTGCCGATGATTAAACAACTCCTTCCAAGTCCTAGGGGCTCTACCTCTACCACAGTAGTCCTGCAGGTGGTATCTATGTCCCCTATATGGTGCAAGAAAACCAGGAATATTTCTATAGGCAGAGTCCACCACATAATATTTCCCTGTCATAACCGAAACATTATTGAAATATAATGTTTTTTTTCAAACCATGTTCAATATGGCCGTCGAAAATAAACTGGAACGATAGTGTTGCGTACCTTCTGGCGGCATTGGGAAATTAGAATTGGCTCGAGTAACTGATTCTAGAAAAACATGGGCGTCATTTGCACTCCTCTCAAACCCTGCTCGTATGTACACAAACCTCATGTCGTGGTCACATACTGCTAGGACGTTTTGACTAATTTGACCATGCCTGTTACGAAACGCATCTCTACGACTAGCCGGCGCCCATGCCGAAACGTGTGTACCATCAATTGCTCCAACACAATCCTACAAAAAAACAATAATAAAATGCATTTATAATGAGAGGCCTGGCCACAAACTGCTTAGCTAAAATGTGTACCTTGTCGAGGGTAACATTTGAACTGTACTTTACCTTAAACCATGGATACAACCTTTGGTTGTGACGTATCCTCGGATGTGTCACATTTTCATTCCTTGGACATATCAAATACTTACTAAACAGGACAATTGCACAAACAACTTCGCGTATATGTGGGTTTATAGTTGCAAGAGAGTGTTGAAACCTTTCAGCAAGTAAACGTTGCCTGCAATTATGGCTAACCAGCACCAAAAACATGTATACCTTTTCCTCAATGGAAACATGCGAGTTCTCCTCAGTTAAGTATCCTTCTTCCCGTAGACATTGACAGAACATCATAAAAGTTTCTAAATCTGTCCTGCAATTCTCAAATAGTCGCGTATGGTTCCCGTTCACTAATTCCCTAACCCATTGTCGGCCGGTCAATGCTGAGTTTCGGCATGGTTGTCGTGGGATAATTTTGGGTTCATCTTCTTCCATGAGCCATATTGCAATCAGAAAGTCAACGAATTCTTCTTCATCGCAGTTAGTGACTAAACATGTTGCCGAAGCAAGGTGCGAAGATGATCCGGCCATTTCAACCTTTCCATAATGAAGTAGGTTTCATTATTCATCATAAAAAAAAGAACTCCAGAACAATTGCAATTATAAAAAAAGTCTAATTTCTAAGGGGGTGCAAATATGAATTTAGATTGTCAAACATACCTTAGAAATAATTCAAAAATATGTAACTCTACTCCACTGTCTTTGAGGGATGAAAGTTTGTTGGGCAATTAATAAGCATAGCCCATATATTTATATTGGACGATAATTGGTTTGGTGCAAGGCCTTATCAACACTTTGCAGGAAATAATTTATTCACATGTATAATAGTGCAGCATTAAACGACAATAGTGGTGTGCCCAATTTCATTTCATTGTCAGCATGAAAAAACAATTACATTTGCACAAACAAAATGTAGCCTACATATACATCATTTCACTTACTGATATATTACATACACATTTTGCTCTACATTTGTAATATTCATAACAACTACTCGCACTGAAAAATAATTAAATTCGGGATATGCCTATATGAGCCCTGATGAAGGATTTGCATACCCGATATTGCCAGATTTCAATTATATATACACATATGTATGTATATACGTGTATATTTTTTCCATGCTAGCATTCCTATTTAACAAATTTATTATCCTATTTTATTCCTTTTCTCATAGTGCAAATGAACAAGTTTACGCATGATGCATGAATATTCCACACATGCAATAATTATGCGAGAGGCACCCATAGTATCTATTCCTATTTATGGATTCCATTCAACTATATCATGCAAGAATTATTGATGCATGGTCATCAAATCTTTATAAGATTTTTGCTCAGCTATACAACAATTTTGTGCAGAAGGTCATAGTATAACAACTGTGCACAACATTGGGTAATGTGAAAAAGTTTGAACAAGCTTGACCGCGCATAAAAGACTAATCCCTGTAGCATATAAACAAATACAGCACAGTCCACAGCCTTCACAAATCACGAAAGGCCATTATTCCACAGTATAATTAGCCCTTCATTCAAGTGAAGGACAATCTCAAAAATGCAGACATTTTAAAGCAAAATGGAGGGTGAGAGCGATACGAGGTTTTGTATTTGAAGGACCATGCCATTTCACCAATTTCTGCAGAACATAAAGCACTGATTCTTATGGCTTCGGATGATTTTCAGTAAAATAAATAACCTCACAGGGCATGGTCGAAAAATGCTGATGGCTCTCAGCTTAAAATAAAAGTGAATATTAAAACATTCCATAAATAAAACAAACCAAAAATAATAATAACAAAGTATTTTAGGAATTATTGAAAATCTTTCCAACATTACAAGATCTTCAATCCTTCACTTGCTGTCCAATTCGTAGCGCAACTGTCGTATTCCAAATTAAGCTGTGATGTACTCGGATAATCTCCTCCGACTGCTACGGTTTTGGTTCTAATTCCTTCGTTTCCTGCTAGAAAACCTCCCAAAAGCCTCCTCAATGCTATTATTCTAATGAGTGAGAAAGCCCACCTTAGGCAGAGTGGAGATATCAATCACAGTTTTCAAAACTACCTGTGAGCTAGCGCCCATAATGAGCAGTTTCCTTTGACAGCTTTCTCCCACAGAGCGGATGCAAAGACAGGCCAATCTAGAATGAGTTTTCTTATGGTCCTGGAGCAGCTCTGTCATTCCCTGAAACTGAATATCATCCACTATTTTTAAAACTGAATAACTGTAAAATATGCTTTTATCGTCTCCTGAATGTCACTGAGATAGAGTAATAACAACCGAGAGCTTACCTATAGGATACCAGAATACCGCAACGTCACCACTTTGATAGTTCCCGGGGTACCCCCTCTAAGACGACCATCACAGAAAACCACCAAAACCCTCCTGTAAAAAAAGCAAATATGGTGCAGAAAAACTTTATGCCAAAAAGGACACCACATTGAAATCCAAATGGGGGTGCATAAAAATACCACAGCTCCAAATCCATAGACTCAACGATACATAATAAAAACAACATTGAAGTTTAATAAATACAAGAAACATTACAACAAACATAACATAATAAAATACGGTAACTCAAGTTGTACAGTGCACTAAGTGGAATGAAGAAGAAGTGACAAGCGACGACCCGGCTCGGTCAACTTGAAAATGACTCGGTTCATTGGCTCGCGTAAGAAATTGATTGCCTTGAAATAGACGGCATTGTCTGCGATCCCCATTGCATTCAGAATGCCCATGCTTTCGGCAAGGGAGACATTATCCTCCGCATTACCCTGCTTAGTAAGTTGCCCATGTGCCCAGCACTCGAGTGCCATTCCAATGGATTCCTCCCTGCTCTTCTTTGATGATCGGCCCGAATCTGCCCCTCCACTTGTAACAGGCCTTTTACCTGCTCTTCGTGAACTACCTCCCACATCTGCCACTCCACTACCTTGCCCCATCTGAATGGCCTGGCCAGCTGGACTAGCACATTGTTGCCAGGACATTGCTGCAGAACCTTGGTTGTAAAACCTGTTCTCCAATTCTTTATCCTCGACCAAATCAGCGGGGGCATGACCTTGTTCAATGTTTATATCACCGGTGGCAGTATTATCCTTGAATAGTTTGGTCAACTCATCGTAACAGGGAGGACCTTGTTTCCTGAATTTTCCAACATTGGCGCTTCGCTGCTATGGACCCAGAAAATTGCAGAATTTATGGTCCAATATATAGAAGAGGAGATATAATACACAATAATAGTTATGCAAACACACATAATATGATTCTGTCATTGAACCCTATTAAAAGTATCTTCAAACTATGAAACTGAGAACATAACCCATCCATTATCCGTTGACAAGAATAAAGAAGAGAATTTCATATTATAATCCATGCCAACAAGGCATCTTAACAAATAGTATTCAAACGCTGCTGCGTAACTCAACTAACATCATGATTCTTCGCATTGCAAACAACAACAACTAAGTTGCAAGAGAAGGGTAAGCACTTGCATAATCACAAATACAACCAACAATGTAAGAAAATCTTCCGTAGATAAATAAAACTGGCGTCCATCGTGTTTTTATTATTACAATTAATTCAGAAAAGGTGTAAGACCAGAACATGCGTACAGTCATGCTTCAAATGAATAATGAGAGAATGTAAGGGACATTCCGAAAGCAAAACAAAATTAGACGAAAAAGAAAAAGCATATGTATCGGTCATTGTCATGAAATGCCAAATAAATGATGTTGAATATCAGTAAGCAAAAAGTGGGAAAACAGTAGTAGGGATGAAATTGGTTACCCTTAACCAATTAGCTCATTGTTCTTCGTCCGCATTAAGTGCCCTAGTACGGGGTTCAACTGACACGCCGGTGAATCCCTTCATCTCTCTATAATTTTTCCAGTCCGTCTTTAAATTATTAAACTTCTTGCGGAGGAATTGGTGGCTGAATCTGACCTTGTAAAGATCAAATAATTTATCCGAGAGTGCCTCAAACTGTTCCTGTCTGAAGGCATTAGAGGTTAGCTCCCCGTTGTCCTTCATTTCCACCATTAATTCCACAAAATGCCAAAGGTGTGCCGGGTCCATTTTCTGGGGCCGTGCAGACATTGCCTATATGACACCTCTATCATCAATAACAAACACCAAAAATTAAACCAAAATAAAACATAGAAAATGTTTTCTTAGTTCTTCTACCTCTTCATAGTATTTAGTACAAAGTTGAACATCATTTGAGTCAGTTTCAGAGTGAATGAGGCTAACTGGGGAAGACGGGGTATCCCCCTTATAATCAAAAGGGCCTATAATATGAAAAATGAGGTCAAATGTTTGATGAAAACTGAAATGCCAAACTATACAAAGGGGATTAGGGATATGAAGGACATACTTGTGTTGGTTGTGCAACACAACCTTGTATTGTCCATTCCATTAAGAGAATACAAATCATCTCCACATTCCCCCATGTAAACCTAGATGAAAATAAGGCCGCGTGATGTGTGTGTGACCCCCAAGAAGGACTGAAGTAGATATAAAATAAGTCAAGCGGGGAGGAAGTGAGAGCAATGTACTTGTCCCAATGAAAAGTAGGGATGCAGCCTAGTACAAATTGAATAACAGAGCCTGACAGCCTTCACAAACATGGGCATACATGATTATGGAAGCCAAAATGCATAAGCTGTAACCCTAAACACGTCCAAATGAACAGATAACCATGGGAAATATTTAGGGGAAAGGAAATCAAAATAACAAGCTATGTAGTTTAAACGGGATTTTCTGCATTCAGCAGATGACCAGAAGAAGAAATTGACAAATAAAGACCGAATTAGGCTAATTCAGAAATAGAGGGAAGAAAATCAGACTTGTTTCAGATAAAAAAAAAACGCAGAAATCATAGAAAAAATTGGACCAACACAATGCCTACATCTCGCAATCAACATATTGAAAAGTTCAGGAAGATAGCATAGAACCACAGAAATGTCAAAAAATCACCATCTCCAAAATCCCACCACAACATTTGATGCATATAAAACCAAAAAAAGGGAATCTTTAATCTGTTCATATTAGAATTAGACTTTTGCATTGCAGGAAAAAAAAATGAAAGAAACTTCCATGCTTGTAATAAATTTTCATTCCATATTGCAAGACCGAACATCTTCATCACAAACTCAACTCCTAGTTATACAAGTTTTTAGAAATGTCTTAGGTCAAGTGCTCAATAACTGTATTTACCTTCCGAAAATAATAGGTTCGGAATATCAAACTACACCGGCACATAATGATAGATATTACTGGAACCGAAGATGAGGTATAAGGGGTAAAAAAACCATCCCAATTGCTGTAATCTTTTTCCAAATGAATTCACAAAAACCAAAACCCCCTGAGCTCATCAGGGAAAAGCAAAGGAAAAAGTGGTTCTCGCTGAAAGAAAAGGATGAGAAAGGCAGAAAAGAAACAGCTAAGACCTACAGCAGGAGCAACTTTACATCCATAAAACTAATAATCCAATGAGATGAATAAATGAAGGCACCAACACATGAAGTGAAATCCTCCGACTAAAAATAAAAATGCATGCATAGGGAAAAAAATTTATATATTCAAAACACCCAGAAATACTCAGAACACGAAAAATCTAAGCGAAAAAGATGGTCCAATTTCTGTAACATTCCAATGTAAAACAACTGAAATATCCACTCCTCTATACATAGATGAACTAAAAAATTGGGGAAAATATTAACATATCCAATTGCATAAAGTAGTACATGAGGTTTCAAGTATAGCCAGTTAACTGCAAAAACCCATATCCTATACCCAGTTACAAATTCTGATGAAACAGACATACCTCTGTAGGGTTGTGGTATGAAGTAGGAGGATATACGGTTCCCGGTTGGTTGACCGTCGGAGATTTCCCGCAAACATTCGCTGGAGCAATGAACTTACCGAAAGGGTTCGGGCAATTTATAGACGCGAATTCTCGGAAAATAGTGTCGAAGCAGAGGTAGTCTTCCACAGGCTTTAGATCAGACATAGTGGAAGGAGTTTTTTGTTCATGGGTGGTTGTCGGGAGGGAATCACAGAGTTGATGGGAGTCTTCAATGTTGTCGTTGCAGATGGCAGAAAATTGCGTTAAAGGCACTGAGGAGTTTCTTTTCCAGGTTTTCATTTTTTTCAATTACTACTGTGGAGGTCAAAGGGTAGTTAATACTTTAGACAAGTTTCCCCTCTTTCCTAACAATAATCCACAAAGAAACAGAGCCCAAACCGTAGAAAGTCAAAATTCTCCACTTTAGGACAGAAGAGAACAGAGCCTTAAGTGTCATCTCCTTTTTTTTTTTCCTCAAGTATCATGGTACTAATTGCACTTCTTCGTTTCTTTCAAAATTTGTGAGGAATAAATCAGGCAATTTACTCATTTCTATTGTGCCCGCTGTATCAGTTGGGACGTTTTTGAAAAATGGGAGTAAAAATTATTGCACAGTTAACGCAAGGAATAAAAAGGAGGGAAGTGCAATAAAATCTCTGTCAAAGTTGTCTCTAACATTACCCAATCTGCATTCTTAACAGTGTTTTAGTTTGCAATATCCTGTGATCCCAAAATACCAAATCGATCATACTTTCAACTCTATTCGATCCTATAAAAATTTGCTAATATGACTCAAATAAGAGTAATTTTTATAATTTATCAATAATTTTATACCTGCACATTTTGTGTAGGATCTTACTATCTGACCTTATTGATACCGTTTCTGCACCCAGATCGGTCCCATGTAGGATCGCGATTAATAGTCTATGGATTTTGTATTTTGCAAAGTCTTACAAGTTTGTCCCTACAAGTTTATTCCAAGCAAATCTTTTTGTAAAGTTAGTTGATTTTTTTTTTCCATGGATTCTGGTCAAATTATATTCATTTTGAAGGATTATTTAGTGTAGGTAGTATTATTTTCCCTTTTGTTTCCACTGATTTATTAGCAATTACATGGGTCAATATGAAAAGAACCAAAAAAATTGAAGATTTGGACTTCCTTTGAGAGTTCATCTTGTTGAACTTCGGACATTGTGAAATTTGGCTTAACACCTTTGAAACCCTATGCCAATTCACATCTCATACACTCACACATGGAAATTTAATTGTGGCAAGCTTCCATCTTTCCCTTATTAAGAACCTACGACACATTATAACACAACGTACATACACTTAATTCTTCATATTCTCACACCCAAAACTCTTTGCTCACTTCTTCTTGCATCTCAACTCTACTCTTCGAATTTTCTCGAGAAAATCACAAACGAATATGCACTTTGTGTATCTGGGAACTTTGTGTTTGAAGAACACAAATCCCAAATATTAGTTATGAAAACCCACTTTTACATTGTTTAGTTTTAGTCCGTGATTTAGTATGATAATTAATGATTCCATTTTGTTGGTGCTGTTGATTTCAAACGGTTGTTTGAAGTTTGGATATTTTTTTATATGCTAATTCAACACAAATTTAAAATCAATTGAATGATTTTACTTCATTTATTTTCGATTTCATATGAATAATGCATTGAAGTTTATAAATTAATGCCTCTTAATGTGTTGACTTTTTTGTTTTTTTGTATATTTGACCACGACCAAAACTGGATCCCGTACCTAGTGGTTGAACAAACCAACTAGATTGGCATTGGGCTTGATCCTATGGCTAGTTACCATAAGCACACACTAGGAAAACTATTTCATTTTTTCACACACAAATTTATTATAACAGTTTCGACATTTTTCTCTATGCAAACATGTAAACCTATATACGTACGTATTTAGTGCCGGTCCAAAATCTTAGAAGGCCCTAGCAAAATAATATAATTGGCCCAAAGATAAATGCAGTGTATTAAATTAGTTTATAATGTGGCATTTGAGCTCTAAAAAAATTACTATTGTATTAAATTCATTCAAATATACATAAATTTTGGCCTTGAAAAAGAAAAATCAACTCTACATCACAACTTTTAAAGCCACAGTAAATATGAACCTTAAATGGAGGCCTTGAGCTAAAAAATAAATAAAAACCCACTTTGTATTAACTCATTTCAAATCAAAATAAATGTAGGCCTTAATATAAATTTTATAAACAACCAATACTACTACACTAAGCTATATTTATACAAAATTGCGCCCCTAAAATTATTGGGCCTTGGGTTGTCGCCCGATCTACCTTGGTCTGTGGGCCCTAAGGACAATCAAATTTTTATGCTGATCAGTTTACATTTAGGCTACCTCTATTTCATTATCAATTTGTCTAGAAACATATTACTCCCTTTGTTCCATTAGAAGACTCTGCTGTACTGTTTTAGTACAACAAAGTGAACTCTTCTAATGGAACGGAGGGAATATTTGTAATTCAAAACAAGTTTCCCATTAACAGAAACAAAAACATTTTTTCAAAGTTCAATTCCTAAAACAGAACCATATATGCTGCTACTATGACGTTCACCTAAACAAAACCAAAAATAAAATTTTGAAAATGAGAGGGCCGGGAGGTGATTTAACTTTCCAATCGAAGCCCTAACTGAAAGAGAGCCGAAGAGTGATGTTTTCCCTGTCTACTCTCTCACAATGGAGTAGCGAGCCCATAATGTGATATGCGAGTCCTACACTCCATTGTGAGAGAAGGGACAGAGAAGACATGAATAAAGTTGACAGAAGATTTGACCCCTCATTTATACTTAAACTATAAAGAATCTTTAACATCTACCACTAGCTAGTTGTGACAGAGAAAGAGGAAAGTCAGTTAGTTGTCAAGCCCCACATATATAGCTCAATATGTATTAGCATCGCTGGTTCCAGAGTTTAGAAGGTCTGGGACCAAATAATAAAGGCATCAAATCATCCGTGCTACTTCAGGTATGTTAGTGTGTGCCATGAGTTAAGGGGATCAAAAAAACATTAACTATAATTCTTTTGTCCAGCCCTTTGAATCTATAAGTTTATTTTTTATATTTTATAGGTTCTGATTTTATAAGTTAGTAGCACAATAATAGCATACCTATGGGTGGTATAGCCCCAATAATAAATGGACCTAAAGAAAAATATAATGTGATAGTTAAATAATTTTTATTAAATTATTATTATTTTTTATAATCTAGGCTTTGAACTATTAAATAAATAAATAAATAACTACTCTTGCATCAACTCATTTCAAACAAAAATAAATTTTGGACTTGAGCTGAAAATTTTTCTTTTAGAAACAATCCACTCTTGGATCAACATTTTAAAACAAAATTAAATATGCACCTTAAATGTGGGCCTTGAGCTAAAAACAAATTAAAGTCTTACTTTTGCATTAACCCATTTCCAAAAAAAAAAAAAAACAAAACAAAAGTTTTATGGACATTAACATAAAACTTTATCAGCTAAAAAAACTACTACATTATATTACATTTACAAAAAAAGTTGGGTCCCTATAATTATTGAGTCCTAGGCGGTGGCTTGACTGTCGTGATTGCCTAATATCCTAAATGGAAAGTATGAGACTTTCATATGTGGTGTTAAAATGAATTTAGAGCTCTTCCCCTCATGAGTTTGCTTCTGAGGTGGGTTAATCCCCAAATTCCTAACACTGAGCTCCCCTGGCCTATGGGTCGGGCCTGACTATTTGGGCTCTGATTTGGAATCTCAATCCCCAAAATAACCTTCATTGTTATAAAAAAAAAAAAAATTTAAAAACTTGAACAAATTACAGATATTTTGCATCCAAAAACATGGAAGTTTCCCTTCATCAACACTTCACGTAACAACAATTGAACAAAACCAAAAAAAAACCCCCTCAATGTAAGTTAGTAAACAAAGAAAAAAAGCAACTGGGCTGAAAATTAAATTAATCATTTTATTCATCCCAAATTTGAGTAAGAACCCATATCAAATACTTTGCATTCTTAATTCTACGAAAAGTAAATAAAATACTCCCTCCGTTTCATTAGAAGTGTCCACTTTGACCAATGTACTACTTATTATGAATATTAAGGTACAATACATAAATAAATTAGCTAATTTGACACCCTTTATTCCATTTATAGCCTTACTTATTGAGTATGAACTAATTGTGTATCACACATAATTATATTAGTAAGGGTAAGATAAGTGAAAATTTTAAAATTAGGCTCTTCTATTGGAACAAAAAATATTTTTCAAAATAGACCATTTTAATAAAACGGATGAAGTATAGTTTAATCATGATATTCCCTATCCCATAACACAAATTTTACAGCATAAATAGAATGTTTTTGTCTCTTTCAATGATTCCAAATAAATTCAAGTCTTTACAACAAGAGGAAAAATATAATTCTTTTTTAACTACGATTTATAATCATCTAACTAGTGCATTTTCCTCCATTGGTGCCTATCGGAGGACAAAGACTGTCAACTTGGATGGCTGATCACCATTGATTATGTTTTTCTTGCCATTTGAGGTGGAAAGAAGAGAGACTGGAAAACCGTTGGGGGAGGGCAAGAAATGGTTAACAGAATGCCTGACGGTGCTCTTCGAAGAGTTCTCAAAGATTTTTATTTTATTATTCTAGTGAGAGGTGGATGTAACTTTTTTCATTAAGGTATGTCTTTGGTCTCATGAAGTCATGGCTTGCAACTTTTTTCTTCTAGCGAGTTATCCAAAATCTCAATTGCGACTGCAAAAGCAAAAGGATTTTGTCAATTTAAGAAACTGAAACATAAGATTATTTTCATCCATTTCAAAATTTGATTGGCAGAGAGGAGGGGTGACGAAGACTTCGGCGGGGGCAGAAGAGAACCGTGGAATCAGGGCCCGGCCCTGCGCGTTTGCTGGATGAGCCCATGCAAATTGTTGGGCCCCATAAACATCTATTTTGAGTTTTTTTTTCCTTGGAACTACGTCAAAATGATGTCGTTCACTAAGCTCTTGGGAAAAAAAAAAAAAAAAAAAAACTCCACAGACCTAAAACTCTACTACTGAATTTTTCCCAGCCGCCTTATCTCTCCCTCATTTTTTTTTCTTTTCTTCGAAAAACAAAACAAAACATCCCCCAATTTATTTCGCACCCAGCAGCCTTTCCTCCCCCTCAATCTGCTTTGCACCAGGCACGCTTAACTTCACCACTTACATCCTCTTGAATTCAAGCAATTTGCCAATAAGGTTTGTGAAATTTTCTTATTTTCTCCCTTTTTTTTTTTTTTTTCCAATTCAAACATTGACTTTAATTTCTTTTCCTTTTTTTTTCGTTTATAGCTTGATCTTTGGATGTTCTAACTCTATTCATTCTCAACCAATAATAGTGTTTCTCTTTAAAGGTTAGTATATATTTTAAAATTTTTATTATTTATGTTTAAATAATGTTAATTGTTTGTTTAAATTTATAGATTATTTGATTAAGTTTAGGTATTTAACTTGAATTGAAATTGGAATCCGAATTTTATTATTTTAATTATATTTGAGTTTAAATGATGTTTTATAGTTTGATTTAGGGGTTGAATAGATTATAATTGAAAGTAAAAAATTTGAAAATTTGAATTTAGACAATAAATATTGAATATGAATTTACTTTTGAAACTTTAAAATTTGGATTAGAAATTTATAAATTGAAATAAGATAATTATATATTTTAAATTGAAGTTAGATATATTTTTAGTTTAGTATATATATTTTAAAATTGATTAATAAATTTTTTTTTAATTTACATTTACAATGAAATACAAGGGCCCAAATTTATATTACAGAATAGGGCCCTTTATTTGGTAGGAACAAGCCTACGTGGAATTGGTAATGTTTAGGAGAGAATAAAAGTGATACTGGTGAGGTAAATTTAGGAAAAAATATCAGACATTACTAATCGTTGGCCTCACTATTGCGTTAGTTTCAAACTCCGTTAGTAAGGCCGGAGTTTTTCCATCCAAATGATAGTTTAATACATTAATACAAAGGATTACTAAAGGGGGTACATATGTGTTTAAAAATAGAAAGGGGTAGTTATCACCGACAATATGTGATTGCAGGATAGAATGACCCTTGTGAAGGGGACTACTTCCTTTAGATATTTCATTACACGCAACCTCTCAGTACTATATTGTGGGAGCTCGTACAAGCACTAAATGTGCAATACCTAGCGGAGTAAAACCAAGATACAATCTTCCAATCAATATGTGATATGGTTGTGGATTTTCTATGACTGGAACTTCTTGGAGACCAGCAGGCCAGACCCTTGCAAGAAAAGAAAAAAATTTATTAGAGGGTTTTCAAATTTTAGTACAATTTTTTTATAAAAAAATTTAGTGTCATTGACCCCTCAAATTTTATAACTCAAATTCCGTCAACTGTCTATGAGTAGTTGTTGTTTACTATGCAGATCCACTCCTTTAATAAGGGTGTTGTTACAGTTTTGAATAAAAGCTTTCATTTTCTCTTGTTTGCTGGAAATTGACTGTTAAAGTTTTGAGAATACATGTTCATCATGAATTATTAGATACTTGGTATTTTTCCTTTTTGAATTCTTACTTTAAGGAGTGAAATACTCTTTGATTGAAAAGTCTTCAACAAAAAGTTAGAAGTTAGTAAAAATCAACAATTTTTCCATATTGTTAACCAAGGCTTTGACTTATGCATATTTTGACTTATTTGAAACTCTGCACATGAAGTACTTGGTAATGTTTAGTATCATGGTTTGGACTCATTTTTTGTGGAGGCCCATCAAACGTTTGTTTGGTAGGTGGGTTTCTTTAAACCCCGGCTCAAACCATGATCTGAGCTTATAGTACTTGATGAGTTTTGCCCGGGACGTCCGAATCTCTTAAGAGATAGGAACCGAAAGTATCAGCCACACTTAAGTCACCAATTGAGTGATAAGAGTTGAGTGCCACAAACAAGAGACTTGTTTGATAAACTCGATATTAGCATAATCACTAAACTATAGGTTTCACACACAAAGTATTGTCATCTTTTGAATAGTTCATAGTTAATTGAAATAGTGGTACAAATGTCATATTTATAGATATAGCTAGATTAGACTAGTTTAGGTAGGAGCTAGGATGACATAATGTCTTAAGCCCTAGGGTGATGTGGCATTAGTTACATCATTATGAACACATGGCTTGTAATATTGGTTGATGAGGATGACTTGTCTTCATTTAAAGTTGTCATTCCTTGTATATGTTGATGAGGTGGAACTCTTGCACCATGCCTTCCATGTGGAAAAATATCATTGGTCTAGGGATGATGATATGTCTTGCCATTTGGTGACTTGGAAGCTTGATTTGAGGGAGTCTCTTTGAAATGGTTAATCTTGCCTTTTCCTCTTGATCTCCACATTTTTTTTATTTTTAAGGATGATCTCCACATTGAATGCTTGGATATTTCCTTGCATAAGTTAGTTCTTTCTTTGTGAGTGGAATCTTCCTTTACCTTGATTGCATGTTTTCCTTTTGTGGTGAGAGGGATGTCTGAATTTACAATGATACCCTTAGTGTTGAATTACAAAAATGCCATGTGGTCTCAAATGACAAAATACCTATAAGCTTTAAATTTGACTGATCTACCCATTTATTTGTAGAGAATTAAAACTGATATTGTGGACTTAAACAATGTGTCCATTTATTCCTAATGTGGCCAAAGTCCACGTATTTATTTGACTTGGCAAATTGAGTGCTAGCTAGTCCGTAGGACCCTTGACAAATTTCCAATTAAGAAAATTATGTTCCTCTGTGATCTTTTATTGGGCTTGGGCCAAATATTGGTCCATTTGCTTGATTCGTCCTTCTTTGGGTGTCTTGTTTTTGGGCCAAATTCTATCAGTATTGTAGTCCACACCCAGACTTAAGCCCTTTCCCAAACCCAATTTTTCATTTTCGAAACGTACGACAAACCCTAACCAAGTTTGAGCTACCGCAAAAACTCTCCCGAATCACAACGGCACCCTACTCAATTTCGGTCAAAAGTTTCTTCTTCGACGGAGATCTTTTCTTTGGCGTCTGTACAATTCTTTTATTCCATCCCCCAAAAAAATCACTCCAGAACGAGGACGACAATCTCTTTAACGCGATTCTCTTATTCTCCAGCAATCTCTTCGACTACAAATTCTTCATCTCCGGTAATCTCTTCTTTTTTTTTTCTCTCAGTCTTGGGCTTGCTAAAGTAGGAAGGAGTAGTATCCTATGCTATTTGTCTTTTGTCTTAGAAGGTTGGCCTCTTAATTTCTAATTTCTTTTCCTTCCTACACCGAACTAGAAGGGTTTTTTTTTCCCAGATTTTTATTCCCGAAAACAACACTGTAGCATCATTATATCAACCAGAAGTTCCTCTACATATAGCCATTTATTGAAGCTCACGCAGAATTTTCATTTCTTACATTTCAAAATTTTTTTGTTGAAGTTCATGTGGGGGAACATTGTTTCTTTTCTTAATTAAGATTGTTTGGGAGCAACCATATTCTTTTTCTTTTTTTAGCATTAGAGATTAATGGAAATGACTTTCAAAGTTAATAACTCTCAACATTGCAAAGTAGCAAATCTTTGGAAATGTTTGATTTGGATTCTTTTCAATAGTAGAGATTAATGGAAATTTTTTATTTGCTTTTATGAGTGATGACTAATGAGGGAGAGTGGAACTTGAGTGAATTGTATCTGATCGGGGGGTGTCAACTTATTGCTTAATGATTGAGTATTATTGAAAAAAACTATTTTAAGTATGTTGATTAATTATGGAATGTCTGTATAGTATGTTTACGTATCACGTAATATTGTTGTATTAAACTATATGGGGCTTTTCAAAGCTCACTATTTTCTTTTAAGATCTATTTTCTATAGCTATTGTTGTAAGGCATTTGTGGTTAAACATGATCTAAGGATGTCAGCTTACTCATTTCTGAGGACAATAAGGGCCAACTATTTAGGCCATTGCTAGTTTGTTACCTTACCTTAGGGATAATTTGACAAATGAAGATTTTTGGGCATGACACCTGGTGAGAATTTGGGGTGAGGCATCACACACATTTCTACATATATTTCATTTCATTAAACACATATAACTATTATTGTTGTTTAAACAATTTTTATTCAAGCAAACATCTAAACTCATATATACACACATATGTATTGTTTCTATAAAATAGTCTTAAACTGACCAATTTTAAATTTTTATAAGTAATGTTGTCAATTTGGCTCTTTTGTTGTAGCTATCCAAATCTAAACTTTTGGTTAAGATTATGTGCATTTATGTGTGATTTTCTACTTTCATATGTGGAAAAATGTTGATTCTTGCTTCTTAAATTTTGATATTGATTATTTTGCAGAATGTCTCAAAAAAGAAACATTAATGTTGAAGTGGTTGAAACTGTTTCCAAGACCAAAGCTCAAAAAAAGGTAGAGTCTACGTCAGTTAATCGCCTGTTGACAGAAACAGAACAAAAAACATATGTGACCTTTGACGCTCTCCTCGCTCACAATTTGTTCAAAGCCAGAAAGAAGCTAATTGTGGAACGTCCAATCTCCAATGAGGGAAGGTTTCGGGAGTACATAGAAAAGGCTAAGTGGCTTAAGTTGGCTACCCACCCAGATGGTCACATTGAAGAGCTGGTGCAGGAATTCTACGCCAACATATCAAAATCTCAGGGGGATACCGTCCTTGTTCGTGGAAAATCTATCTCCTTCACCCCCAAAGTCATCAACGAGCATTTTAATCTTGTTCATACTCAGAAAGAGGTTTCATTTATGAAGTTTGAGGAACAATCGAATGCTACAAATTTTGACTGGTCCAAGATTATAAACTTCATTACCAAACCTGGAACCTCTGAAAGGTTACATCCACATAAGAAGTCGATTCGTATAGGATCCTTGACTCCCACAGCCAGGGTATGGTACGAATTTGTTGCATCATCAATATGTCCAGTAATCGTAGCTTCTGGGGTTTCTCAACGAAGAGTCCTAATTGTGTATCTCATATGCAATGACAAACTCTTTAATGTGGGAAAAATTGTCAATAATTCCATTTGGGAAGCAGTCAGGAGAGGCTGTGGATATGGATTTCCTGGACTTATCACTTCACTTGCAAGGAGGCTGGCGTTCCAACTTCGGCCAATGAAACCATAAAACCTCCGGGGAAAGTAATCACCCTTATGAGGACCAAGAAGGTTCAAGACACAACCACCCCAACCTGATGATTGTCCGAGAGGTTTAGCTTATACTTTAAACTCAGTAAAGTGAATTTTTCCTGCAAGAATAATTTTTTAGTTTATTGAATCTTGGACTTAGTCGTTTCTTGTTTGTTGATTTAGTCTTTTAGTCTATCTTTATCTGCTTATATTTTTAGGAGATATCTCTAAAATCAATTACTTATGTAATCCCTTTGAGTGATAGTTGTTGTAGAATAAACCATGAAAGACAGATAAAGCTTTCTGCAGTCTTATTGTGTCTTTTTTGCTTTATTATGTTAACAGGCTTTTTTGTTTAAAAATTATTTTATAATTATATCTTATACTTATTTTTATATTTATTATTCATTAATATGTTTTATATATTTTTTATTAACCATATCTAACATTTTATTACAAAGTTAGCATTGTGTGTATGTTATTGCTAAAAATTAATGCAAGGGTGAAATCATACATTTTTAACAATTCAAACAAGAACAAATAATAAGATATTTTTATTCATATAATGGAAAACAAATTTCAACTTGAAATATAAGTTACTTTATCAATTCAACATTATTGTTTGAACATTCAGTATTAACTCGTACCTTGAACGGATCAAGAAAACTCTCAATTCCTATCAAAACCTTTAGCCTTTATTTTTACATGGGCCTGTCAAATCCATTTGGGCTTAACCCAATTATTAATTCACTTTTAGACACACCAGTTGTCTTCATGAAGTTGTAGCCATTTGCTAAAGTTTTTATAGCATTAATAATCACTTAATTTAGAGTTGTGCAACTCAAATTATAGTCTTCCAAAGTTGGTTGGTCATTCATTTTCTTCTCATGTTCTTTACTTCTCTTTTTTCTCAAATTTTCATCAACCTTTCTCCAAATGGACCTGATGATCTTCTCATGTTCTTCTCTTCTCTTGTTTCTCAAAATTTCATCAACTTTTCTCCAAATAGCCCTGATGAGAATTTGGTGCGTCGTTTTTTACACCAAAATAAAACCTACTCAAATAAGCACATTGGTGAGTAAGGTCGTCTCCTCAGAGAATGGGATTAACTCCTTCCTTCAGTTAATTGAAAACAGTTTTTGGAGAGAATTTCATTAGGATTAAAAAAAACAAAACACTTAATAAACTAAACTAATAAAACAGACTAAAACATATAGAAAAAGGTTCTGGCAAGCACATGATTTCACACTAGTTTACGCAGTTCGTTCATTGACTCAATGATATGTTTACAAACAGAAATCAATCAGTTATGGTTACTGGCGACGCGCCATGCACAACCTCATTCCTCTTTTTTTGGATAGTTAGGATGACGCATCTCTAACTAATCTCCTAATTAGCTAGTAACCTAGAGAGACGCTCTACTAGATTAACCAACTAACAACATTAAGAAAGAAGGGAACCTGATTTTAGCCAAAAGACTCTGACGCAGGACCATTCGATTACCCTATTGCTCTCCCTACCTGAAGGTAGTCTTACCACTGATCGGACTCAAAGAGGACGCCTCAATTTATCCGATTGGTTTGCCATTATTGCAGTTTTACTTAAGTGTGATCAGTACCTAAGAAAACCTGTCATAATACTTGAACTATCATAAAGAATAACAAGAACTTCCATTCATAAACTGGAAACCGTTTAGGTCTCACGAACCTACTAAATCGATGTTACATCATGTCATTGCCGGATCAACAATCTAATTACTAATAACCAAAGAAAAGAAAAGAACATAACTACGCATGCTTGAATGTAAATGGAAGAAGAAATAGAACTGTATGTAAACTAAATTATAGTGCATAAAAAAATAAAAGAAAAGAGAGTTCATTAACTGAAGTACTGAATTGTCGGGAGATGAATTCGTCTTCTGTCAACAAACAGAAAACTCTAATGAGAACTACATAGTAATATTCCTAGAATTGAATACCCAGCCTTTAATTAGGCTCTTCTTACTATTTATAAATGAAAAACAGATAAAGAGAAGTAAATTGCAGCAATCATGGAAATTGCATTCTCTAACTCCTCCACTCGTCGGTCAACTTCCTGCAACTGTCGAAGGTTTCTTTCCTAGCCTCCAAGTCGTTCCTTCATCATCACCACAATTCAACATCTCATCAACGATCCAAAAATCTATTTGATCGTTTCTTGAACCACTCCTTAGCAACTGCTCTTTAATCTCCTTCGAGTGAGAGATGGAGTCCCACTTATTCTCTGCTTCTAGCTCTTAAAGAAACCAACTTTAACCAAATTGTTGCTCAAGTGGTAACTTCCCCTTCATTAAGTAATCTGTAGAAAACACCCCAAAATAAGTACAGAATTGTCTAAAGACTCCTTGACCTTCTAAGAAATTACATCACAAAAAATTCTGCCTTATCAGACATCCAGACCGAGGACGAAGAGACAAGTCAACAACTAAGTCAACCAGAGTCTGAAACTGAAAGTACAAAGTCCAAGAGTCCTACATCGAGGCCCAGCCATCATGAAGGGCCCAAGCCCTTATCAAAGGGATTCTCTAGTTGACATCATCGGGTCAATGACTAGGAAGCGGCAAAGAGCAGTAGACGAGGCCCACCGAAATCTCGTCATTTCCAGCCTAGCCCAAGCCCAGAAGGTTGAAGAAGGCAAGGTCCCTGATCCAAGAATTAAGAAGGATAAAATGGTTACTATCTTCTCCATAAAAGTAGAGATGCAACCTACCGTTCTTCGGCAAGAATGGAGGCCCGTTTCGTAAAATCCACAGACTTCTCAAAACCACTTAAATCATAAAATTCATGCATCCATTAACATTTTGGCCAAATCCATTCAGCACACAAGCTTCACCAATTCGTCCCACACAAAGGAAGCCTATAGCCGAACACAATATCCTTGTTGCACAAGTTTTCTTGATGCGTAAGTCATCTCTGGGTTTTGGAAAGTTTTAGGATTTGTGCATGTTTCCTATTTCTTTCTTAAGTTAAAATAGAATAAGTTAAGTTCCATAAACTATTTACAACTTAGCTCATTCTAGGAGTTTTCCTTTTTAGTATTTCTTCTTTTATTTCCTTTCCTAGTTTCAGCTATACCAGTAGTTAGGTTGCCGAAAATTAGTGTTTATTATTCCTTTTCTCTTGTTTAATTTTCGTGCAAGCAACACTTGTGATAGTCAAAAATTAGGCTCCCAAATTCATGCTTCTTTTGAATTTTGGTAATTGTAAGGTTTTCAACTCTCGTTGCTTTCTACTTTTAATTATTCTCCTTGTTTATTTTCTTTTCCAATTTTTTGGACTTTCCTTCACCTATAAATAGGTGATATCTGAAACATTGAAATTTAGAATTCATATTATAAGATTAATATTAGTGTAAGGTTTTGTCCTTTACTTTAGAATTCTCATTATTTTGAACTTGAGTATTTGAATGCTTTGTTAAATTATACTTGTTTCGAAACTTAAAGAAGTTAAGATTAAAGTGGCTAGTCATTGTTTCAAACTCATGTTAATCCTGCTAAGTTAAGATTAAAGTGGCTAGTCTCACCTCAATTTAGCTGAGTGATTTTCGAGTATTTAAGAGAGTAAGGTTGTGATCAACAGTGTTCGACTTTTCTTGGCAATATTCCGCATTTGTGAGGATCAACATCAAATTGCTTACATTAGGTCCTAACATGAAAACACTCATAATTAGACTAATTCAACATCAAATTTTATAATTAAAGGCAATAATGGTACAATTTAAATGTAAAAAAGCGTATACAAGATATTCACAACAGTTGGACCAGAGCTTCCAAGAAATTGGCACAACCTCACCACTCCTCGGAGCACCGAAGATGTTGTCCATGACCAAACACCAATGTGAAGGGCATCCAAAAGGCATTTAGAGTCTGTCTCCACTCGTATTCAACATATCGATCGAGAAGGAAATTCTTCTACGGACTGCATTGCATGTTTGGCTTCATCGACGAGAGAGGATCTTTTTTATGCACATGGAGCATTTCTGCCCTGCCTCTCCAAAACACTCATTTTAGACCTCGCACAGGTTCATTTCATTATAGTATAGTTCTAAATTTTGGATGTAGGAGTGCTTAATTCTACAATGTATTTTCTCTTTTTTATTCTCCATCTACATTGATGCACATTGTAATTTCCAAAGTAAGGTTCATTAGGCCTCACTTGGAATTTTTGGTATTTTTGCCTTTCAATTTTTAATAAGGGCTCACAAAACTCCTCAGCCACTTAATCAATTGTTATAAAAAATAAAATAAAATTTGAATGCTGTCTAAATTTCAATGTAAAACTATTTTTATAGCGAATATAGGAAAATTAAAATTAAGTTAAATGATTAAAAAAAAAAGACAAGTAACCAATAGAATAATTTAGGCTCTGTTTGATTTACTTTTTTTTCCCAGAAAACATTACACTTTTTCACTAAAAAAAATCTACATCCAAACAACTTCAATTTCCTTTAAATTCAAATTTTAAAATTTAAAATTGTCTCTAAAATTATACTCAAATTATTTTGGAAGACAATCTAATCATTATCTCTTTCTATTAGGTTTTCTACACAATTTTGTAGAAAAAAAATTCCCTCCAACAAATTTTTCTCCCTAAAACAAAAATTCCTAATTTAAGTTACAATCCAAATATAGCCTTAACCAATACCAATAGTAATTTGCACCCAAGTCCAATTGTAAAAGTTAGGTATACATTGTACCCGAATTCTATAATCTCTTTTATGTAGACCATTGGGACTATCTACAGAGTTTTCGGTTCTCTCAAACTCTAAACTCTAATGGCGGGAGAAATATCCTTCACAAAAGAATAGCAAGAATGCAAACTCACATACTGCAGTAGTACCAAATTACGAAAAGTATAGAGAGAAAAAGAAAAAGAAAAAAAAAAAAAAAGGATATGGATATCGACTCAAATGCTATTGTTCCTTCTTCTTCAACATCAGAACCCTTTGATCTTGAATCCCTTCGGAGGTACTGCTTTATTCACACACACGCACTATTAGTCTGTGCACAATTATGCAGCATTTAAGTGTGGGAAAAATAACATTTTTAGTACTAAAAGTTGGGCTGTTTACAACTTTGGTAGTAAAAGTTTACTCAGTTCCAAACCTATGCTTTATATTTATACTTTGTTGCATTTTTAGTACCAGTACCTGCTGTAGCAGGTTTTACGTAGTCAAACCGAAGTCAACCGTAATTTGAGGGTATATTACAATTCTAGAATTTTGTGGGGTTTGAAAATATAATTTTTCTAATATTATTTCCAAAATATTTTCGCAGTTTTTTTTTCTCCTCAGTCGACGTACAAGTTTTCTTCCGACTAAGGAGAAAGAAAACTGCGAAAATGTTTTGAAAATTATATTAGAAAAATTATATTTTTAAACCCCACAAAATTTTAGAATTGTAAAATATCTTCAAATTATGGTTGACTTATGTTTGACTACGTAAAACCTGCTATAGCAGGCACTGGTACTAAAAATGCAACAAAGTATAAACATAAAGCACAAGTTTGGAATTGAGTAAACTTTTTATACCAAAGTTGCAAACAGCCCAAACTTTTAGTACTAAAAATATCATTCTTCCTTTAAATGTGGGTATTAGGTTGTTTTTTAATTGGGATTATTGGAAAATTTCCAATTTTTGCTCTATTTTCATATTCTTTTCGCTCTTCATATAAAGAGCCTGTCTTCTATTGTAATGGGCAGTTTTGAGTTGAATGGTATTTCAGTCTTTGGATTTTCTCCCAAAATTTCGGCAATCCTAATTTGTGGATTGAACGTTTGTTTGACGCCTTATTAACACTGACAATCATTTTTGATTCAACATTCTCTTAGAAGGTTCTTCTGACTTTTTGCGAATTTGTCATGATCTCATATATAGTAAGCTTCTGCTACGTCACAGTCCAACTGAGGAAACTCCTATTAAGGAGAAAAAGGAAAATACTTCAGCCCTTTAAATTACCTTGATTGGACACACTCGTATTCCTAAGTCATTGGTAATTGTTTCTTATTCGATTTATAATATTAGTGAAACTGTAAACTTAAATTCATAGACTAAAGTTATGTTATTGGAGACATTTACATGATTTATATGGTGAATCGAACTTCCCAGTTTTCGATCTTGATCAAATTGAAAAGGGTCTCCCAATGGTTTCTTCCATGCATGCTTAATTATTTCTTTTGGCAATGCAATCATCCAATGCACAACATTGGATTCGAGGTAAGATTCATTATGTCCACATCTGTTCCTTGAACAATTTTTTTCAGTATTAATGAAAGACACTGTGGCTATTCTTAAAAAGAGAAAAAGAAAAAAGAAACACTGGGAAATACACATGTTTGAAGATGTATCATTTCATATATAATTAGTGGACAAACAAAAACATATATAGTGTTCTACTAGATTATAAAAATATAATTAAATAGAGATCTTCAATAGGCACTTAACAAATAACTTGTACACACACACACATACCTTTCAAGCTTTAATGAGATCTTGAATCAACAATTAGTAATTTACGGGGCAACTAATAAGCAATATGTTTGATAGCTATACACTAAATACATCCATTCTTTTTAAGTAATTAAAAGATAAGAACGAGCCTGGGTCCTAAAGATTAGTGCACAAGGCCGGCCACTTAATTGTGGGGTTCAAAATTTGTGAGGAATAATGGGAGTAAAAACTTATTCCACAGTTACACTTACAAGTAGTAGACTAAAAGCAGTATACACTTGTACGTTGTTAGAACTTTGAAGAACGCAAGGAATATAAAGGAGGGACTTGCAATAAAAGGAAAAATAACATTTTTTGTACTAAAAGTTTGGAATATTTGTAATTTCGGTACTAAAAGTTTAGAATGCTTGCAATTTTGGCCATAGTTTGATATATCCTACAATCTCAAAATACCAAATAGATCATACTTTCGATTTTATCACATCCTATAAAAATTTGCTAAAATGAGTCAAATAAGAGTAATTTTTATAATTTATCAATAATTTTACACCTGCACATTTTGTGTAGGATGTTACCATCCGATCTTATTGATAATGATTCTGCTCCCAGATCGATCCCACGTAGGATTGTGATTTTGCAAACTATGCTTTCAGCAATAGTCTATCCATTTTGTATTTTGCAAAGTCTTACAAGTTAGTCCCTATAAGTTTATTCGATGCAAATCTTTTTGTAAAGTTAGTTGATTTTTCTTTCAATGGATTTTAGTCGAATTATATTCATTTTTAAGGATTACTTGGGATTCATTTAGTCTAGCCCTTTTTGTTTCCACTGATTTATTAGCGATACATGGGTCGATATGAAAAGAACCAAAAAACTGAAGATTTGGACTTCCTTTGAGAGTTCATTTTGTTGAAATTTGGACCTTGTGAAATTTGGCTGAACACCTTTGAAATCCTGGGCCAATTCACATCTCATACACCCACACATGGAAACTTAATTGTGGCAAGCTTCCATCTTTGCCTTAGTAAGACCCTACGACACATTATAACATATCTTACGTACACATAATTCTTCATATTCTCACACCCAAAACCCTTTGCTCGCTTCTTGCCTCTCAACTCTTCTCTCCGATTTTCTCTACAAAATCACAAACGAATATGCACTTTGTGTATCTGGGAACTTTTCGTATTGTGAAGAACACACATCCCAAATATTAGTTATGAAAACTCACTTTTACATTGTTTTGTTTTAATCCATGATTTCGTATGATAATGATTCCATTTTGTTGGTGTCGTTGATTTCAAAAGGCTGTTTGAATTTTGAATTTTTTTTAATATCTAAATCAACACAAATTTAAAATCAATTGAATGATTTTACTTCATTTATTTGCTATTTCATATGAATAATGTATTGAAGTTTATAAATTAATGCCTCTTAATGTGTTGAATTTTTTGATTGGCTGTATATTTTACCACGACCAAAACTGGATCCCATACCTACTGGTTGAACAAACCAAGTAGGTCGGCATTGGCTTGATCCTATGGCTAGTAACCATAAGCACACACTAGGAGAACTATTTCATTTTTTCACACACAATTCTATTAAATAGTTTTGACATTTTTCTTTATGCAAACATGTAAACCTATATACGTACGTATCTAGTGCTGGTCAAAAATTTTTGAAGGTCTAGGGCAAAATAATATAATTGGCTCAAAGACAAATACAGTGTATTAAATTAGTTTATAATGTGGCATTTGAGCTGTAAAAAAGGTACTATTGTATTAAATTCATTCAAATAAAAATAAATTTAGGCCTTGAAAAAGAAAATTCAACTCTACATCAAAACTTTTAAAGCAAAAGTAAATGTGAACCTTAAATGGAGGCCTTGAGCTAAAAAATAAATAAAAACTCACTTTTGTATTAACTCATTTCAAACAAAAATAAATGTAGGCCTTAATATAAATTCGGAATTGTTACTTGCAGGACCGATTTTACTATATAAAGGACACATTTTAAAAAATTGGGCAGTGAAATTACTTTTTTGCCCTTCCCTTCTTATACAGTAAATGGAAAATTTTACTACCCCTTTTCCATTCACTCCATCTCCAAGGTCGACAGTCCAGAATTCCTTCTCCATTCGCGACTCCATGCCTCGCCGACCGCTCCATCTCCAAGGCCGACCGCTCCAGCTCCGTTGCCGAATCCATTCCAACTCAAGCGATGGTTCGATCTCCGGTGGCTCCGTCTCCTTCCCCGCAGCTCCTTCGCAGATTCCATCTCCATCTCGGTTGGTGCATTTTTTTTTGAGATTTTTAACTTTGTTCCAAAACTTAAAATTGCATTGTTTTGCTTGTTGTGAAGTTTATGGGCAGCATCTTTATGAATGATTTTGGATGTTCGTTGCGTTTTCCGGCTGTTTTGTGCATAATTTAGGGTAATTTCGGTTAGTGGATTTTTTTGGGGATTTTTAACTTTGTCGGTAAACTTGAAATTGCATTGTTTTGGTTGTTGTGAAGTGTATGGCAGCTTGTTCATGAATTATTACGGATGTTTGTTGCATTTTTAGGGTGTTTTGTGCTTAATTTTTGGGTAATTTGGGTACTTGTTCGCCGGAAAAATGGTTTCCGACGAACTGTGGGAAACTTGTTAGAAGCGATTTTTCCTTCAACAAGCGGCCGAGGGGGGATGAATATTTATGATTGAATCGCTTATCCCAAGCGATTTAACCATGAAGAATCACCCCTCTCGGGCGAATGTTGTAAGGAAAAATCGCTTCTAATAAGCAATTTTTCTTTGAACAATCGCCCCCTCGGGCGAATTTTCAAAGAAAAATCGCCCCTAGAAGCGAATATTTTTCAAACCTTTGATATGGATGAATTTGATTGCTACAGATGTGTGTTCGATAAAGAAAACAATGATGAAAGATCACGTGAACTCCAGCACAAATCACTGCACGCATTTGAAATAGAAAACGATGGAAGTCTTAGGTCTCCAGAGTTTCTTCAACTTCTTAGGAAAGATAAAGCAATTTTGTCTCCTGTAGGTCCTAATATTTGTGCAGAGTCCATAAGCACGGATGCAAGTGGCCTTGTGGCTTCTAGGGATTCAGATTGGAGTCTTGACCATAAAAACCATTTGTTTCAAGTGTAACATGTTCCTCTCATTATTATTTTTTAGTTTATATGCATATTGACATTATTTCTTAGGTAAAGATAATGACTTAATTTATTCCACGAGTCTCCATAGGGCTCATTTGAAGCAAAGCATTTTTGCGGTCAAGTTTTATATTTGTTAATGAGCAATGTTCCCTTTCTTGGTTGAATGTTTGTCTTCATCAAGCTGTACTTACGTTGCTTTGAACCTGTAGACTCTGAGTATTTGTTGATTGGGTTGGTGGTAGATATTTTATTGGAAAGTAGTTCCTTTAATTTCCTCGTATGTTATTTTCCCTGTAGGCGATTTAAGCTCATAGAATCGCCACCCAGAGGCGATTTTACAGAAAACAATCGCCCCCTGTGGGCGATTAAATGGGATTTGTTCGCCACATGACACCAACATTTTCCCATAAAATCGCCTGTAAGAGGCGACTTTCATTAGTAAAATCGCCTTTAGGCTATTTTACCGAACAAAATCGCCACCTTAAGGCAAATTTATTAAATAAAACCGCCTTAAGGGGGCAAATTTTTTGGATAAAATCGCCTCCTCCAGGCGATTTTATCCATTAGAATCACCTGTCGAGGGCGATTCTAAGCCCAATATTGTTGTTGGAATGGTTTGAAAGTATAGGGTAATGGAGATGACTGAGTAGAAATGAGGGTGGAGTATAGATGGAAGTGGAATGGAGAAATGAGGGTGGAGTTTTCATGTAAAAAGAGTTATTAAGGGTGGAAGTGTAGGTAAAATTTTTTATAAGGGGTAGAAACTTGCAAGGGTATTTTTGTTTTTTTGCCAGTTAAAATTTTAAAAAGTGTCATGTGTTTAGCAAAACGCGTTCTGCAAGTAACATGCCCCTATAAATTTTATAAACAACAAATACTACTACACTACGCTAAATTGGGCCCCTAACATTATTGGGCCTTGGGCTATCGCCGGATCTACCATGGTCTATGGGCCTAAGGATAATCAAATATATGTGCTGATCAGTTTACATTTAGGCCACCTCTGTTTCATTACTAATTTGTCTAGAAAGATATTACTCCCTCTACTCCATTAGAGGACTCCGGTATACTATTTTAGTACAAAAAAGTGGACTCTTATAATGGAACGGAGGGAGTATTTGTAATTCAAAACAGGTATCCCATTAAGAGAAACAAAAACATTTTTTCAAAGTTCAATTTCTAAAACAGAACCATATATGCTGCTACTACGACGTTCACCTAAATAAAACCAAAAATAAAATTTTGAAAAGGAGAGAGCCGGAAGGTGATTTGACTCTCCAATTAAAGCCCTAACTAAAATAGAGCCGGAGAGTGAATAAAGAAAATTTTCAGTTTTTTGTTGAAACGCTAAAGAGTGTTCCATATTGGAATGCTTTGCCAGAGTGAACACCGTGGGAACTATTTTATAACAATCCCTCTTTTTCCTCGAAATTTTTACTGAAAATAGAGGACAATTACATATCTATGGAATAAATTTAACAAAAGCCGTGACTAACAATCCTTAAAAGAATAAAAGTAAAGTGACTAATTTCGGCATGGCCACACCCATCACTGGAACCATCAGGCTGGCTCAAACAAGTAGCTATCTAAACACCCCAGGGCAGGAACCTACCACATAAACCAACAGATTATGTTAGCTAAATGTTACCTGAACCCTTCAAGATGGCTCGGCCTATATTAGTGGGCGATCGTCGAGGGCCCAATAATTGTACTGGCCCACTCTTTTTTTCCTTTTTTCAGCTAGAGGCCCAAATTAATTTTTGTTGAAAGGTATTAATGTATGATTTTTTTATATATATATAACTTTTGTACAACTCAAAGTCGAACTTCAAGTTTTACATAGAAACAAGATTTTTCTTGGTGGTATTGGAAAGGAACTGGAATGGAAAAATATTGATTCATACAAAGGGTTTTGAAGACTATTTAACAGGGGATGTGAAAAAAAATTTTGTTAATGAAAAGCTTCTATTCCAAACGGGTTTTCAGAATTCATTCGACGACAAAGCTTAATTTTCTGAAATGAAGCAAATAACTTTTTGTTTTGGTGAGACACCTCTTCTAATACCTAGTCAAGATTGAAACAATAGTGCTTCGACTCCAAGCTTCGACGCCCAAGGCTTGCTTTTTGTCCAAAGACTAGACTAAGGTTAGACACCAAGTTCCACTTCGAACTCCATGTTAAACCTTAGTCTCATTTATACCCATGAGGTCTTCTGTCAACTTTACTGATGTCTTTCTTGTCTACTCTCTCACAATGGAGTAGTGGGCCCACAGTGTTATCTGTGGGTCCTACACTCCTTTATGAGAGAATGGACAGAGAAGACATGAATAAAGTTGACTGAAGATTTGACCACTCATTTATACTTAAACTATAAAGAAACATCTACCACTAGCTAGTTGTGATGGAGAAAGAGGAAAGTCAGTTAGTCGTCAAGCCCCACATCTATATCTCAATATGTATTAACATCGCTGGTTACAGAGTTTAGAAGGACTGGGATCAAATAATAAAGGCATCAGATAACTTGTGCAACTTCAGGTATGCTAGTGTGTGCCATGAGTTAAGGGGATTAAAAAAATTAACTCTAATTCTTTTATCTAGCCCTTTGATTTTATAAGTTTATTTTTTATATTTTATATACTCTCATTTTATAAGTTAGTAGCACAATAATAGCATACTTACGAGTGGTCTAGCCCCAATAATAAATGGGCCCAAAGAAAAATATAATGTGATAATTAAATATTTTTTATTTTTTATAATGTAGGCCTTGAACTATTATAAATAAAAATAAAAATAAAAACCTAGTCTTGCATTAACTCATTTCAAACAAAAATAAATTTGGGACTTGAGCTGAAATTTTTTTTTTTTTTTAAAAAATTGACTCTTAGATCAACATTTTAAAACAAAATTAAATGTGTACCATAAATGTGGGTCTTGAGCTAAAAAAAAAATTAAAGTCTTACTTTTGCGTTAACCCATTTCAAAAAAAATAAAAAAGTTTTATGGACATTAACATAAAACTTTGTCATCAGAAAACACTACTATATTATATTACATTTACAAAAAAAGTTGGGCTCCTATAATTATTGAGTCCTAAGCGATGGCCTGACTGTCATGAATTGCCTAGCATCCTATATGGAAGGTATGAGACTTTCATATATGGTATTAAAATGAATTTAGAGCTCATCCCCTTATGAGTTTGCTTTTGAGGTGGGTTAATCCCCAAATTCTTAACACTGAGCTTCCTTGGCCTATGGGTCGGGCCTGACTATTTGGGCTCAGGTTTGGGATTTCAATCCCAAAAATAACCTTTATTGTTATAAAAAAAAGCTTAAACAAATTACAAATCTTTTGCCTGTGAATTTTGTCCCTTGCATCCAAAAACATGAAAGTTTCCCTTCATCAACACTTCATGTAACACCAATTGAACAACGGAATTGTTATTTGCAGTAACATTTTTACTATTTGCAGAAACATTTTTCTGTGAAAAGTCTATAATGTCCCTTACATTTTTAAAAAAAATAGAATAAATCATTTTCACTCTAATTATGGCCGATAGTCACGATGACAATCCATATTACACGGTAAGTAAATAATCTATACATTTTTTTGTACGTAAAATTGGTTTTTTAACCCAAAAAAAAATTATACATTCTTCATGTTCTTTTCTTCTCTTATGAAATTCTAATATTTCTAACGTGGTATCAAAGGCAACTTAATCCAATCACAGCTTTCGCGGATCGAGCTTAAAAATGTTCCTGCACATAGGGGGCGAGACCCCGAGATTTTCTTCCAAAGTGGGCGGTATTTTGGATCAAAATACCTCCCAAAGTGGGCGATATTTTGGATCAAAATACCACCCGGGCGGTATTTTGATTCAAAATACTGCCCAAAGGGCGGTATGGGCAGTACTTTGAATCAAAATACCACCCACTTTGGTCGGAATTTTGGTAATGTTTTTGCAAATAGGGGGCGGGATTTTGGAATATATTTTTGTCAATGGCGAGATTTCTGGCAAAATTTTTTCTATTTTTTGGTTTTTTTTGGCACATGCAGTATTTCTTCAAACTTTTGCACCATCACGAATACTTCTATTCTCACACAGCTGACAATGATAGTAATGCAGTCGGGCACATTTTCTTCGCACACAAGAAGGCCCCTTCTTTACTTGGTTTGTTTCCGTACGTTTTATTTATGGATACGACGTACAAGATAAACAGGTATGACATGCCTCTTCTGCAGATAGTGGCTCATGTCCCCACATCTCAGTATATTCATATTGCTTTCATTTTTATGAGAGACGAGACTAGGCCGAGCTATTTGTGGGCCATGACTCAATTGAGAAATTTATTCGAGGGCAACAAATACCCACATGTGGTCATCACTGATCGGGAGATTACCATAATGAACGCTGTGGAAATAATATTCTCACATGCTACCCAACTTCTGTGTAGGAGACACATTGAAATTGATGTAAAGAAACATGTAGTAGCGGCTGGCAACGACAAAACTACAACGGATGTGTTTCTATATCGTTGGGGGCAAGTGGTGAAAGCCTTGACAAATGAACAGTTCACGGAAGCTGTGGAATATATTGATACTAGATAATAAAATAAATCTAAATTTAGAAATGTGATTCCATACTTGAAAAACACATGGTGGGATCCCACGCAGACAAGTATGTATCTTGTTGGACGAAATATATAAAGCATTATGAAGGGCGCACAACTAACATATAAGTTCATTATAGCTTATAGTGGTTTATGTTGTATAATTATATGACACTTTATATAATTATTTGTGTGAGAATTTGATTTTCAATGTTAATTGGCTTTCAGGCTTGAGAATGCACATGCACAGTTAAAAAATGCAATTGGGATGGATAGGAAGGCATTTCCAGGGCTTTTTCAAGGGATTAATATTATGATAGAGGCACACTTTAACAAAATTCAGACTGCAATGGAATCTTCTCACAGAGCGACTACTTACTGTATAGTAGGTTGAATGGTAGACTGTCTTTTGCTGCTATTACAATGGTCGAAGAAGAATATACAAAAAGAGTTGGCCTCATTGGGGAAGATGGTTCGTTGTGCGGTTGTGAACTCCAAACAAGTTGCGGCTTGCCATGTGTATGTGAAATGCAACAGTTGATGCGGGCATATCGTCCAATTGATCATGTCGATATGGACCCCTTCTGGAAGACGCTGCACTTGGGAGATAATGATATTCCCCACTCCGGAGGCAAGGCAAAGCTCTGAAGGGTGACTGCATGAAATGTTTGTTGAGACCATTGCGCGTCCAAGCGCTGACATAAACAGGGTAATGGGTGCCGTGCATGTAGCTCTTCATCCGGAAACTGTTGATTTAGCTGAGCCGGTAAGTAGGCCACACAGGGTACGAGCATGCTGATAGGAAAGCATTACAACGAGGTGCATATATTAATTTAGGGTTTATAGATCATAATGATTAATTTCCTATCCATTTACTAAATTTAATATGAGTTGCAATCGCAGGTCGGAGATTCACAGGCGGACAGAGGAGAAGAAGGGTTGTAAGGCCCACGCTTCTGAATGGCCTTTCGACATGCCCCTATTTCTAAAGTAGTTCGTGTTCGACTACATTACCAAGCACGTTAATGTGAAGGCCGATGGACATTGTGGTTTTAGAGTAATTTCTTATTTCGTACACGATGCAGATGAGGAATATTGGCATCAAGTGCGCAGAGACCTGTACGAAGAACCGCAGGATCAATCTACCCTTTGGTGACACATTCTTGGGCCAGTCGACTACGGGTTAGCATGCAGGGTGATAGAATTTTATGTAGTTCCGGCGTTAGATGCATTTTGGTTTGATTCTCATCTATGTGGATTACTTGTAGCCACGAAGTATCAGCGGGTTGTTACATTATTTGGCCCGCAAAGTAATACTTTCCTTCCGATTGAGTGACAGGGGCCGGCGTATCTAATGATCCAATCAGTTTCATCAATATGGGTCTTATAAGATAAAATCATTTCATTGCTTTGTTAACGACAGGGGAGGTCTTGTTACCCCCAATCTGTCCGACATGGAGAAACAGGGCCTCAGGACAAATGGAGAGTTGAAAAACTCACTTGAATCAACGATTGGTTGAATTTATAAATAAATATACTGTTAATTGTTAGTATTACATGTATTTATTATCAAATAGTTTCCTAATATAAGTATCTTATACGTAAGTTTCATTTGTAAGTAATTTTAACATTACTAAACGCTCATACACTGTATCAAAAAGTATATATACTGCATGACAATAATTTAGAAATAGAGATGATAGAAGGGAAATAAATAAGCCCCCTGAACAATGTGATTGGGTGCATGCGTGTAGGATTTGGCCCGAAAGAAAGCCAATTTACCTAGTTTATTTGCAACAACGTTAGTGATTAATTGACCAATTAGGATATGACACTAATTAATTGTATGACATTTAAATGATATAAAAAAATGGATTATTACCTCATCAGATTTTAATGTATCTAGGGCGCAGCGGTAGGACAACAAATCCCGTTTAGGCTCACACTTCCGCCTGATTTCGATGTGCCACTTCACTGTAGCAGGCAAGGAAACATCCCATGCTTTCATCTTTGGAGGACTAAACATTGGGAAATACTCGTATATCCAACTCTTTTTGTATGAAGGAAAAAAAATGTTAATAATGTTAATGAACCAGTATAAAGTATGAAAGTAATTTATAATTGATTTGAATAAACCTGCAATAATGTCAGACACCCGTCTAATTGGGAACCGTCCGCCCTAGAGGCCCTTCCAAGATTGCGATAAATGTTCGCCAGGCAAGCTCCTCCCCAAGATAGTCCGCTTATTTTATCTACGTCGCGGAGGAAAGGCAAAAAATGCCCAAGCACGTGGGTTTTCTTCTTATCAACGAACATGGTATTTCCAACCAACCATAACGAATACCCTGTGGCAGAATTGGCGGGGTCCACATTTTCACTGACACAATGGGCACGAAGGAGGGACATTTTCACACTTGCAAAATCTCGCTCCCCGAACTCCTCTTCCTCTATCCCCAGCATTTCTAAAAGCAGTTCCTTCATTTTCAACAGCTTAATTTTCCAATGAAGTGGAAATTCGTCAATCGGAATTCCCAATATGTAGGCCACATCGTGGAGAGTGATACTCATCTCTTCGAACGGCATGTGGAATGAATTGGTCTCCAGATGTCATCTTTCAACAAAGGCACTGAGGAGGGCGGAATATAACTCTGGATGCATGCACCAAAACAAATGTCCCAACCCGAATCGTTCCACTATACTTTTCATTTCTCCGTCGACTAAATCCCACCTTTGCAGCCGCTCGTGCCCATTATGGCATATCAATATATCACGTTCCTACGTAATTTAATAAATAAATTAACACATTTTAGGCACCAAGTTATTAAGCATAAATTTAAACAATAAATAAAGTATTTCGCAATAAATAATAAATAATAATAACATACCTGTCAATGCCATATGTAGTAGGCAATATGACCCTTAAAACTCTTTAACAACTCTGGATTTGAAGGTCCACCGTCAATCGGACCATCCAGAGGCCGATATTCCTTCCACCCGGCATCCCTCCCGGACCTGGACCCTGAAACCGACCTACATCAGGAGAGCATTAAGCCTTTTCCACTCCGTTTTCGTTGGTTGGGGTCATTTGCCCATTCGTTTTCATCCTCCATTCGCCCTGAATTAAATTCTATGTACCCCTGCGACATAGACATTTCCCTCTCATGTCGTTCAGTATTTTCCCTAGCTTCTTCCTCCTCCGCATCTCCAATGTATTGTGGTGCAAATTTCGCTTCACCGTAATCACTGTTACTTGCCGCCGTCGCCGCATTTGACAATCGAGAAAAACCATGCGCTCTTCCTAGGACCCTTCTCTGGCGTTCGGATGTAGTGGGAGGCATGCGGCCAACTATTTCCTCTGAGGCGGAGTTTGTTGCCTCATTGGCTTCATTAATTTGCAAATTATTATCCTTTTGCTTCTGATTAATTTTAATTTTAATTTTTTAAACGCTTCTGCTATCTACAAAACACAATTGAAGATTAAAAAATTAAAAATATATGAAGAACATAAATAATTATAACTACAAAAATAATTGCTAATATTTAAGGAACAATAACACAATTGATAATTAAAAAAATTAAAAATATTGTCGAGAAAAATTCGGTGGGAAAAACAATTCATAATATACAATTGAAGATGCAATTATAAATACAAAAATAATTGATAATAGATAAGGAACAATAACACAATTGAAGATTAAAAAATTAAAAGTATTGTCGGCAAAAAATCGACAGAACCATCCAGAAAATAACTGCTGGAGTGTGACGGCGGCGGTTTTCTTTTTTGGGAGAAATATAGCCGGCGGTAGTCCTGAAGAGACTACCGCCATCCACTGGCGGTCTTTTTTCCAAAAAATTCCGCAGAGCGGAATTTTTTGGAAAAAAAACCGCCGGTGTCCTGCGTTCTTTTCCCAAAAAATTGCCTCCGGCGGTAGTCCCACAAATACTACCGCCGGCCTCCGGCGGTAGTATTTCCCAAAAAGACTGCCGGATTCCAGCGGTCTTTTCTCCAAAAAGGCTGCCGTTCTCCGGCGGTCTTCCCGAAACAAATACCGCGTATGCGGTATTTGTTCCGCTGACAACCACCGATTTTTGGCGGTAGTCAGCCGGAATACAACCCCGCTGTATTCCTTACAGGAATATCGCCGCCAACCGGCGGTATTCCAGCCACTTTTTCTGGTCCAGTTCGGTGTCTCCTCGGATGACATTTCACAGAGCCGGCCATTTTATGGATGGTTAATCTCAGATCCGGGCAAAAACATAACAAATCCAGCCAAATTATACACTAATTTATCAAAACAACGAACAAAACATGAAAGAAACAATTATTAATTTTAGTAACTCACATTTGTTGATCCGGTTCGTCTGGACTTTTATCCGATTTGATTGATTTTGTGCTTCTACCAGTCTTTCACACAGCATAGAAGAGAAATGGGAGAAATGGCTGATTTTGTACTTCAGCCCACTTCTTCGCATTGCTATTTATAAAGTGTTTAAATTTTATTCATTTATTTATTTATTTTTAACCTAAAGGGCAATTTAGATATTTTACCTAAAAATGTTATTGCAAATAGTAAAACGTCACTGCAAATAATATGCCCCATAATATATTGTGGCTGGAGGGTTGTGGTTGGCGGCAGCGAAGGAAGCTGCGACGTCGGCAATGATGGATTCCTAAGAGCAACGGAGAAAGGTTTTGAGTGGAAGACAAAGATGTGGCGGAGGAGATGGAAGAGGAATGGTGGCGAAGGTTCCAAGCCAGCGCCGCGTTCACTTTTGAGGCTTATGGATCTCTACAATCCATTTTCCCCTTCTCTGCCTCACTCCTTTGTATCTAAACTTGTTATTGTCTGGTCTCCTTTGCCTTTGCCTTTGCCCTTTCTAATATTGTTATTGTGTGTCGCAGTGCCGTTGCTGTTGTTACTATCCGGAGAGTGGTCACTAGGTTGACTGTTGTTGGCGGCGGCACTGTTTTGGTTGGGTTATGAAAGAGTACAAATTACAGTTCATGATGGTTGATTGATGCTTTTTGGAAATGAAAAAATTAATTTGTGAAGTGATTAGCTCTCAAACAAAGAAGGGAGAAAGAGAAGCAGATGATTGAATGGGAAGCCAAGGAGATGACAGTCGGATTCAACCATTTTCCTTTTGGATGTAATTTTGACTCTACTTCCCTTCAACAACGGGCTTCTTTCACTCTTTTTTTATCTTTTTCTTTTTCAATTTTTTTGCATTTTGCTTTATGTTTCGCCCATGGCTTGGAATTTTTATTATGTTCTTGATTACCACCGCAAAAGGAGATGGATATGGAGAAGGGACCTGTGGCGGCTCTGCTAAAGGAGGCAGCAAACAGAGGGAGTTTTGGGGCATGGGGCTTTAAAACGAAGTAGCCTTTCATGGGGAAAGACTTAGAAGCGGTTTGGAGAAGGATCTACAAGGTTACAAAAATTTATGGGTTCTTTTTACACCTTGATGTCCTAGGCGATCACTTGTGAGTTTTCCTTTTTTCCAGTACAAAGGAAGAATGCTCTGGAAAAGTCCTGATGGGCCTAGATGGTGATAGATGGCTTGGGAAAGTTTTAGAACATTGGAGAATGATCTAGGCAATGCTCGACGTTACGTGAACGTTCAAGTGTGTACGATTCGTACTGGGCATTGCATGGCTGACATCTGCAGGGTGTAGGTCTGGTGCACACTGGAAGATTCTAGAAGAGTCTAGAATCATCGGGAAATGTCTAGCATCTTCAAGAAGGGCTGTAATGGGTCGCGAGAGAGCTTGACAGTTCCAGAAGGGGCCGGAATGCTCTAGACTTGGCACGGGGATACTGGATGTTGTGGAAGAGTTCTAGAAGAGGGGTGAGCTTGTGCGTGGAAGCTTCTAGGCATGGCTAGAAGATGTGGGTAAGGCTTGGCGCTAGAATTTTCTAGATTCTACTTGGATGGGGTTGTCATCTAAGACCTTGGCCTATAAATAGGCATTGAGGGCACTTGTGGAAGGCAGCTTGGAGACCAAGCGAGAATTGAGTAGCTTGCTTTAGTGTTCTAGAGAGAGAAACTTGAGTATAGACAGAGAAAGTCTAGCTAACGGTGAGTTAGGCTTGTGCCTTCCTTATGAGTGCTGCCCGTGTTTAGAGTTAGGACCTTGTATATAAATTTTTGGAGAATTGTATATAACAAGGTTGGATCAAGTTTGGCTAAGTGTTACTCGTGTTTGCCTATGTGTTTGTTTTAGTACTGCTTCGGCTTTGCTCGTTGTTTAGCCGGGTTATGAGAACCTTTGTTTTCTTTGGCCAATTCTTAAGGCAAGTTTTGGTGCTTATAGGAATTTTTTCATAGGGGCGAGAAATTTCTATGACAATTTGGTATCAGAGCTTAAGGTTGTCTTGGGGATAACTTTAAGTGAAGCACATGGCAATGAAGGAACGAGCCTTGGTCGATCGGGTAGCAGCATTGGAGGAATTAGCTGCTCGGTTTGAGTCGCTCATCAGTGCTAGAGGGGAGCATGGTGTCTCTATGACTGAAGTATTGGCTACTTTTGCTATACGGGTCGTGAAGCTCGAGAAACGGTTCGAGACGGTTGGAGCAGAGGGATCTAGTTCGTCGGCTGTCGAGGCATTGCAGAGGAACTTAACGATTGTGCAACGGTCACTTGATGAGAGGGCATCAAGGCAAGAGTTGAAGGAGAGCTCGTAGACCATTCAATCCCTTGCAACGGAAGTGAAGCTGGCTTTGCTGAATGAGAGCACAGTGCTTCCGGGAGAGAGCACTAAGATGAAGGTGCTAGAGCTGCAATTTTATAGCGGTGCAAGAGTTTCCACATAGGTAAAAAAATTTCTTTGGGACGTGGAGCAGTATTTCAAGGCTGCTAAGATCCTGGCAACACGCAGGTGTCGATTGTTGTGGTGCACTTAACGGGGCATGCCAAACTTTGGTGGCGTTAAAGGTGCGCGGATGAGAAGGCACCAAAGATAGAATCGTGGGAGGCAATGAAGAAGGAGTTCAAGGTGCAGTTCCTTCCCACCAAAGTGGCATGGTAAGCTCGAGAGGCTTTGAGAGAGTTATGCAAAATGGACACGGTCCATGACTAAGTGTGGCACTTCATGGCGTTAGTGCTTGAGCTACAAGACATGAGCAAAGAAAACAAGGTCTTCAATTTTGTTGTCGGTTTGAAGCCATAGGCATAGCAGGAGATGTGGCGCCGCAGAGTGAAAGATTTAGCCCAGGCTGTGATGGAGTGTGAGAGGCTGATCGATCTTAGCCAAGATGCGTCCAAGGGCCACACAAAGAAAGGGAACAGTGGCAAAGTCGACAAGGGCAAGTCCATAGTCAGGGAGAATCAACTAAGGCGACGGTTACAACAACGGTGGCCATAAAGAGAAACCAGGGCGCAGAGGTTGCTTTCGTTGTTGCAAGCTTGATCGTCAGTAAAGGATTGCCTGAGCAAGCTAAATGCGATCCAGGCCGTGCGGGATTGAGATGTGTCTGGGAAGAACAATGTGCCCACAAGGCTCAACATTGCTCGAGTTATTGCTTGAGTGGGGGCGCTGTATCCCGGGGTGCCGAGAGAAAGGCAGCCAATGTCGCAGCGAGATGGGTGGTGGTTAGAGTTGTTTCGAGGAGAATGGGGCAACGAGAATTTGTGGGGGAGCACGAATTCATTCCAAGTGTCGCATGGGGCATCAACGTGGGTAGATTTGGTGGAGAATGCCGGATCAATCACACTGAGCACAAGAGAAGCAACTAAGTGTGAGGGGAAAGGAGAAATTCCCCCAACGACTGTTTATAAGGGATAAGTCGATGTGCTATGGTGGCACAATTTTAGTTTGGAGCAAAAAAGTGATCATTCAAAAGTCCACACAAATTATGGCCCAAGAAAGAAGGAAATCAGAAGCCCATTCGGATTGGAGTAGCCGAAATTCAAAAGAAGGAAGAAAACAGAAATTACTGCCGTAAAAGAGAACGATTCAGAAGTTGGAGAAAATCTCAAGAGATAATTATCCCTATATATGGGATATTTTCATAGAGAATGGGGGGAGGTTACTATGTTCTGTTTTCAAACTTAGAATTTTTGTGAGGCTTCTTGAGTTTTCTAGTGATGATACATTTTTTTGGTGCTCTATTTCAGCCCTGTTTTGAAATACCAACCGCACAGGCTATGGTTTTGCCAAACGAAAGGTGTCTCCAGTAGCGAATTTCAGTAAAGTACTTCTTTTTCTTTTTCCATTCTTTCTTTTATTCAATGGCAGTCTTAATCTTTACTCGCGTGATGTGTAATCCTATGAGTTGCTAAATCTATTATTCTAGTATTATGTGAGAAGCCTTAGCCGATGTATGTATGAAACCGAAAGCATGAAATCCAGTCTAATTAACATGTTCCAAAATTACATATGTTCATATGTCTAAAAACTAAGGTCCAATTAAGCCTGGTTATCTTAATATAGATCTGGTAAGGCCAGTGAGTGCCACAACTACCAGCCGAGTAGTACAAGTGTAATTTGGTAGTAATCTCTTGAGCATCGTCGATGGGGGTTACTGGTTTTGGGTTGTTCTGATTCTTAATGCTTCTAGATTAGTTAATACGATGATTGTAGGAACTCAAAGCCTATTAATTACACTAGATAAAGAAATAACCTTGATTGTGGGTACTCGCAGGGGTTATCGATTAATTAAGGGAGAACTGGATTATGATTGCAGGTACTCATGTTAATCTATAACTGAAATAACAAAGGCTAATTAGACAATAAAAAAGGGTTCATGATTGCATGCATATGGTTGGGGTGGATCGCGTAATGCTAGAATATCGTTCTTGATTGATTTTAGTAAGTTTTCATTATTAGTTTAATTTCGTATTTCTATAAATAAGTAATGAATTCAAGGTCTCCAGGAGACACAAGGTGACTACTAGTCAAAGTTTGGGTTTATTTTCGAATTTGTTGCAGAATCGGGAAGTGGAATTTCTGGTTGTTACAGGTTATGGTTGCTACTGGTTTCGTCCACTGGGCATTTTCCGGTAAGGGAGTGGTCACTGGATTTGGAGTGGTCATCGGAATGCTAAACCGAGAGCTTTGATATAATGTGGTCACTGGATTTGGGAATCCTCTCCGGCAACATTGAAAACTCCATAGCGGCAACTCCCTATAAATCGTGAAGATTGTGGCCACGGTACTGTCTTACGTTCCTGGGACGAGCTCCTTTTCTGAAATTTGGGTACGGTAAGCCTCTTGGTTTTAATTTTTGGAATTTTGATCGGAAGTTAGAACTTGGAGAGGGTGAATTCGGGTATGAATTTCTGGAAACTTGTTGATATTAATGCCTTCTGTGCCAGATCTTTAATTTTCAAGCTTTGTTGACTTGGAATTAATTTTCTGGACTTTGTGGTATTTTTTGTGGATTGGGAATTATCTGGGAAGGGAGTTCTTGCTTGCTACCGGAATCTTTGTTTGGTATGACAATCGTGATCTTTTCGCCATAATTTCGAATCGGAACTTTGTGTTTTGTGTGTTGGATAATGTGCTGGATTGCTGAAAATTTTACTTTGTTGATTTGGGTATTAATTTTTTTGCAAAATTGCTGCTGGAATTAACACTTTCTGCAATCATGATCTTTTCGCCGGAATTTTGAATCGGAACTTTGTGTTTTGTGTGCTGGATAATGTGCTAGATTGCTGAATTTTTGCTTTGTTGATTTGGGTATTAATTTTTTTGCAAAATTGCTGCTGGAATTAATACTTTCTGTAAACTTGTTGATATTAATGCCTTCCGTGCCGGATTTTTAATTTTCACGCTTTGTTGACTTGGAATTAATTTTCTGAACTTTGTGGTATTTTTTTGTGGACTAGGAATTATCTGGGAAGGGAGTTCTTGCTTACTGCCGGAATCTTTGTTCGATATGACAATCGTGATCTTTTTGCCGGAATTTCGAATCGGAACTTTGTGTTTTGTGTGTTAGATAATGTGCTGGATTGCTGGATATTTTGCTTTGTTGATTCGATATTAATTTTTTTACAAAATTGCTGCTAGAATTAATACTTTATGCTGGAATTTCTGGAAAATTTGGGTATTTTTTGTGCTGGAAATTGATAGCTTTGTGCTATAACTTGATTTGCCTTGTTCTAGAATTGAATTCAATGATGCTGCTGGAATTCTGGGCCATTTGTGCTGGAGTTTGGCTTTTACGGTTGCTGGAATTGTGCTATTTTGCTGCAGAGTATGACTGTTGGAAATGGCACATTTCGATGTTGGAATCTATGGTTTTGATTCGGGTAGTAGTTTACTCTTGCTGCTGGAATTGGATCAGTTTGGTTGCTGCTATAGTGCTGAAAATTTTTGCTTTTATTGGAATTGATTCGAGTATTATTTTCTACAAACTTTGTGCTGGAAATTAATACTCAGTGCTGCAAAATTTCGGTTATCATAAGAGTGATGATTTTGTATGTTTCTTCGATGTTGAGCTTATTGATAGCTCCTTTGATTGTTTAATAAGCTGAATCGAGTGCTTGTTAGCCGGTTGGGGCTAATTAGGATTGTAATGCTTTTGGCTAGGGGAATGTCCCTATTTGTATGTCTTTGCGAGTTTCAAAGTTGTAGATCTCACGGCTACGTCCTGTTAATTTCTGGAATCTAATCATTACCCTTCCTCCAAAAAAAAAAAAAGTTTGGGTTTATTTGCATGTTAATTTGGAATTTGAGTTAAATTACTGTCTATGTGGATCGACCCTGTTCTCCATTGTGGTACATTTTACTTAGCTTATTTGGTGCAGATTTTAAGAAGTATTTTACTCTATTTGATAGTCCCGCAACAAGTCTATCACGGTAATCGAACGGCGCAAGTGTGGCGTATTTGTCGGTCAAGAAATATCCCCAAAGGTGAGGCAAGGGTCTCATTTAGGGAGTTCTCTAAGAGTTTAGTGACGATTGTGGCAGCCGAATGCGCGCGATGAAGGATCAGTTGTGGGAACTGATTGCCAAAGTGTGGCACTGTTGTGGTAACCGGGCGAGCAATGATGTGCAGGCAATTGCGGGAATTGCCAAAGTGTTGCACAGTTGTGGTAGCTGGGCGGAATTGTGCTGGTCGATTATGGGAATTGATCAGGTGCGATGAAAAGATCAGTTGTGGGAACTGATCGCAAAAGATGTGGCACAGTTATGGGAGACGGGTGAGGCAATGGTGTCGAGCAGTTAAGGGAATTGCCTGGGCAGCTGAGGTAGTTGGGTGGAGAACTTGTTGGTCAATTACGGGAATTGATTTGGCCAGGGCAAGGGTCAGTTGCATGAACTGATCGTTCTGGGGTGAAATGGTTTCACTTTGGCATACATATGACGAGGTCGTCAAACAATAAGTGGGGGAGGTTTGTTAGCGGAACTTTCCCCTAGCTAAAACAGGGCAAAGAATGGCGTGGAGATGGGAAGGCTAACTTTGAGATTTTTTGGCGCTAGCACGGTGCTATGTCGGGCACTCCAAGTTGTACGAAATCTTGGCGAAGGGCGCCAAAGGAGTTTTGGGGGCATGGGGCTTCAAAACGGAGTAGTCTTTCATGGGGAAAGACTTAGAAGAGGTTGCGAGAAGGATTTAGAAGGTTCTGGAATATCTGGGTTCTTCTTACACCTTGATGTCCTGAAGGTCAATTGTCAGTTTTCCCATTTTCCAGTACAAAGGGAGAATGCTCTGGAAAGGTCCCGATGGGCCTAGATAGTGACAGTTGGCTCGGGAAAGTCCTAGAACATTAGAGAATGATCTAGGCAATGCTCGACGTTACGGGGACGTTCGAGTGCGTACGATTCGTATAGGGCGTCGCATGGTCTTCGCGGTGCAGGTCTGGTGCGAGCTGGAAGATTCTAGAATCATTGAAAAATGTCTAGCATCTGCTAGAAGAGCTGCGACAAATCACCAGAGTGCTTGATGGTTCGAGAATGGGCCGGAATGCTCTACCTTGACGCGGGATGCTAGAAATATCCCCAAAGGTGAGCAAGGGGTCTTATTTAGAGAGTTATCTACCAGTTTGGTGATGGTTGTGGTAGCCGAACGCGCGCGATGAAGGATCAGTTCTGGGAACTGATCACCAAAATGTGGCACGGTTGTGGTAACCAGGTAAGCAATGATGCACAAGCAATTGCGGGAATTGCTGAAGTGTTGCACAGCTGTGGTAGCTAGGCGGAATTGTGCTGGTCGATTATGGGAATTGATCAAGTGTGATGAAAAGATCAGTTGTGGGAACTGATCGCAAAAGATGTAGCACGGTTATGGGAGCCAGGTGAGGCAATGTTTTGGGGTAGTTAAGGGAATTGCCTGGCGTGTTGCGCAACTTAGGTAGCTGGGCGGAGAACGTGTTGTTCAATTACGGGAATTGATTTGGCAGGGGCAATGGTCAATTACGGGAATTGATCGTGCTGGGGTGAAACAATTTCACTTTGGCACATGTTTGACGAGGACGTCAAACAATAAAGTGGGGGAGGTTTGTTAGCGAAACTTTCCCCAGGCTAAAACCGGGCCAAAGAATGGCTCAGAGAAGTTAGCCAGGAGGGCTAACGTTGAGATTTTGTGGTGCTAGCACAGTGCTATGTCGGGCGTGCAACATGTGCGCGCCAAGTTGCGGGAAATCTTGGCTAAGGAAGCCAGAGGAGTTTTTGGGCATAGGGTTTCAAAACAAAATAGTCTTTCATGGGGAAAGACTTAGAAGAGGTTCGGAGAAGGATTTAGAAGATTATGGGTTCTTCTTACACCTTGATGTCCTGAAGGTCACTTGTGAGTTTTCCCTTTTTCCAATACAAAGGGAGAATGCTCTGGAAAGGTCCCGATGGGCCTAGATGGTGATAGATGGCTAGGGAAAGTCCTAGAACATTAGAGAATGATCTAGGCAATGCTCGACGTTACGGGGACGTTCGAGTGAGTATGATTCGTATAGGGCGTCGCATGGTTGAGATCTTCGCGGTGCAGGTCTGGTGCGCCCTGGAAGATTCTAGAAGATTCTAGAATCGTCGAAAAATGTCTAGCATCTGCTAGAAGAGCTGCGACAGATCGCCAGAGTGCTTGATGGTTCGAGAATGGGCCGGAATACTCTACACTTAGCGCGGGATGCTAGAAATATCCCCAAAGGTGGGCAAGGGGTCTCATTTAGAGAGTTCTCTATGAGTTTGGTGATTGTTGTGGTAGCCGAACGCGCCCGATGAAGGATCAGTTGTGGGAACTGGTCACCAAAGTGTGCACGGTTGTGGTAACCAGGCAAGCAATGATGCGCAGGCAATTGCGGGAATTGCTGAAGTGTTGCACAGCTGTGGTAGCTGGGCCGAATTGTGCTGGTCGATTATGGGAATTGATCAGGTGTGATGAAAAGATTAGTCGTGGGAACTGATCGCAAAAGATGTAGCACGGTTATGGGAGCCGGGTGAGGCAATGGTGTGGGTCAATTAAGGGAATTGCCTTGCGTGTTGCACAACTTAGGTAGCTGGGCGGAGAACGTGTTGGCCAATTACGGGAATTGATTTGGCAGGGGCAATGGTCAATTACGGGAATTGATCGTGCTGGGGTGAAACGGTTTCACTTTGGCACATGTTTGACGAGGACGTCAAACAATAAAGTGGGGGAGGTTTGTTAGCGAAACTTTCCCCAGGCTAAAACCGGGCCAAAGAATGGCTCGGAGAAGTTAGCCAAGAGGGCTAACATTGAGATTTTGTGGTGCTAGCACGGTGCTATGTCGGGCGTGCAACATATGCGCGCCAAGTTGCGCGAAATCTTGGCTAAGGAAGCCAGAGGAGTTTTTGGGGCATGGAGCTTCAAAACAGAATAGTCTTTCATGGGGAAAGACTTAGAAGAGGTTCGGAGAAGGATTTAGAAGGTTCTGGAAGATTCTGGGTTCTTTTTACACCTTGATGTCCTAAAGGTCACTTGTGAGTTTTCCCTTTTTCCAGTACAAAGGGAGAATGCTCTGGAAAGGTCTCGATGGGCCTAGATGGCTCAGGAAAGTCCTAGAACATTGGATAATGATCTAGGCAATGCTCGACGTTACGGGGACGCTCGAGTATGTACGATTTGCATGGTTGAGATCTGGCAGTGAGGGTCTGGTGCGTGCTGGAAGATTCTAGAAAAGTCTAGAATCGTCAGAAAATGTCTAGCATCTGCGAGAAGAGATGCGACAGGTCGCGAGAGGGCTTGATGGTTCGAGAATGGGCCGGATTGCTCTAGACTTGGCGCGGGGATACTGGATGTTGCGGGACTAGAAGCTTCTAGGCGTAGCTAGAAGATGCGGGCAAGCCTTGACGTTAGAATTCTCTAGAACCTACTTGGATGGGGTTGTCATCCAAGACCTTGGCCTATAAATAGGTGTTGGGGGCGCTTGTGGAAGGCAGCTTGCAGACTGAGCGAGAATTGAGTAGCTTGCTTGAGTGTTCTAGAGGGAGAAACTTGAGTGTACAGAGAAAATCTAGCTTACGATGAGTTAGGCTCTTGCCTTCCTTGTGAGTACTGCTTGTTGTTTAGAGTTAGGACCTTGTATATAAATTATTGGAGAATTGTATATAACAAGGTTGGGCCAATTTGGGCTAAATGTTGCTCATGTGTGCCTTTGTGCTTGTTTTAGTATTGCTTCCTCTTTGGTCGTTATTTAGCTGGGTTACAGGAACCTCGGTTTTCTTCGAGTGTTTAGCCAATTTTTAAGGCAAGAGTTGGTGCTTATAGGAGTTTTTCCATAAGGGGGAAAATTTTCTATGACTACTACTTTCCTCAATTTTATTTTTTTTCCCCCTTGTTCGGTTAGTGCTGCATAGACTCAGATGGGCCAGTTCTTTAAGTTTTAGTTTTGGTTTGAGATTTAATTTCAACATTAACTTTAATATATTAAAATCTATTTTCATCATTTTAAATACAACTTTTTATTATTTAATGATACATTTTTACATTTTCAATGCACTTTTTACATTATAAAATTATTTTTTCAAAACTTGTTTTCAAAACAAGTTTCAAACCCATAAAAAAGAATAGACCCATAGATACCTCACATAGACACGTGTAATTTTTTTGTCTTCAAGTGAGATGATTTTTCATTAAACACTTAGTATTAAATTTAAAGTATCTATTTCACTAAACTCAATTTTAGTTAAAGCTTTAAAATTTCAACGTTCTTTACTTTGGATAAAATTAGCTTATTATTTAAATTCTGGGATTGTGAGTTGAAATTTGTAAACTATCAAATTATTTATCAATTAAAAACTTTAATTTTTTTGAATGATTATTCTTGATTAAAATAGAATTTATAAAATTAGGAATTTAGAAGTTCAATTTAAAAAATTAGATATTTTGAATATATCAATGATTTTAATGTGAATATTTGTTAAAATTATTTTAAAATTAAATTAGGGTTGTAATGGATTTAAATAAATGTCAATTAAAAGAATGAATTAGGGAAATTAGAAATTTTTTTCGTTTTATATTGCGAGTTTACAATTTCAGTTATTAAAATTTTTTTCTTTTTTTGCACAGAAAAAAATATATACACATTGGTCCCATGAAATACTATTATAGTCTTAATGTCATAGGTAGTCTTGAAGAGAACAACTGAAAGAGATAAATTAAAAAGACTTTACAGGCTACAACTAGATAAGCCCGTCCCTACACATGGGAACACGCACATCTGAACATGTGTGGTCTCGTGTATACACCCGTCGCATATGTAAACTGATTTCACCTAAAATTTTTTATTATTCATGGTGAATAGATTGACATTTAAAATAATAATATTATAAATCATTTTCAATCTAAAAAACAATTTAAAAAGTCATTCTTGATCAAGTTTGTAGGATATCTTTTATTATTATATCACCTCTAGCCTCCTCGGAAATTCAAATTTAGAAAAAAGAAAAAAAAGAAACTCTCCTCAGTTTAAAGTCGGGCATAAGTATTATATTTGCGTCCAAATTTTGTATTGGGTCAAATCTAAATTAATTGTCACCTCTAATTTTTATCTTGTTTCATATTCTACAGGAAAAATTCGCAATTTGAGTTTAGTTGAATTCCATAGCAGCCGTGACATTTGGACTGTCAATTTTCAATTTTGTTAAACTTTATTTAATTGTTTGATTTTTTGGTTGTTGCGTTTGCCACTCAAACTCCACTTTTAAGTTTCGTGGCGAAAATTGTATTTGAAACTCACTAATATGGTTATTGACCTTTTTGTGAGTTGTTCCTTAAATACTCACAACAGATATATGTTTGGACATGGGTTTTACTTTTGAATCCACTTATATATATACCTTTTGTGGCTATCATTGGACAAACAGGTGGTGGTGTATAAATCTCAGTTCAAACTCATACGAATACTCTATTCGTTTCATTAAAAGAGTCTATTTTAAAAAATATTTTTTATTTTAATAGAATAATTCACTTTTAAATTTTTTACTTCTCTTACCCTTACTAATTATAATCATGTGTGATCCATAGTTAGTTCATACTTAATAAGTAAGGATATTAATAGAATAAAGTATATCAAATTAGTTAATTTAGGTGTTATACTTTAACATTCATAATAAATTGTACATTGTTCAAAGTGAACGTTTCTAATAGAACGAAGGAAGTATAAGTTATATATGTTCTAGATGAATTGGTCCATGATTTTGCCTCATAAGTGGATATGTAGCCATCCATTAAAGTGGTTCCATGAAGATTTCAACATTTCATACTTGAGTGAAGTTTCAGTGAAACTTCTCAAAATTCATGGCGTAGCGAAGGTCGTTCAGCATACCTTGAATTCCATAGCAGCCATGAAATTTGGACTGCCACCCTTTATTCAGATAAATAAAAAATAAAAAAATATATAATAAAGAATAAATATAAGAACTTTGAAAATTTGTAGTCCCTTGGGTATCGGTATGGCTGACGTCACTGTCAAAAAAGGTCCACCACGGCTAGTTTGTGGTTGGAACGTTACGAATGAAATATTATTCTATACTGAAATAATAATTACTCTTTAATACTTTATTATAAAAGTTTACCTTTAAATATGTATAATTTTTTATGAGATTAATACATCATATTTCTCTATTTTATTAGAAGAGTTCATTTTAACAATTTTTTTTGTTCAAATAGAAGAGTTCACTTTTAAATTTTTTTTTACTCCTTCTACCCTTACTAATATAATCATGTGGGATCCTGTATAAATTATACCTTGACTTTTATAATAAATTGTGGATTGATCAAAGTGATCCATTCTAATAGAGCGGATGGAGTAATATTAATAAAATAGGTAATTTGACACAATTTTTCCATTTATATCTTACTTTCACATGTTGAATAATTGTGAACCACATATAATTATATTAGTAAGATTAAAGAAGTAAAAAATTTAAAAATTGATTTTTTTTTTTTAAACGAAAAATATTTTGAAAGGGAATTTTTCTAATGAAACAGGATGAGTACTGCATAATTAGATTATTGTCTGTGGGTGAAGATGCATGCATGCTCTAACATCATCCCTGATGTAAACAATTTATTTCACCTGCTGCATGGACTCGACAATAAGCATATGTATCTATATATATATCTCCAAACTGGGGCGATTGAAAATAGAAATCCACGCTTTAATTACCTAAAGATTTGAACTGAGTGGAGGATAAATGGCGACTGTAGTGAAGAGAATTAAGCTGGGTTCTGAGGGATTTGAAGTTTCAGCGCAAGGCCTTGGTTGCATGGGCATGTCGGGGAACCACGGCTCACCGAAGCCAGAGGCGGAAATGATCAAAGTCATCCACCACGCCATCAATAACGGCGTAACTCATCTCGATACTTCCGATATCTACGGTCCTCATACCAACGAAATCCTCATCGGAAAGGTAATATAATAGAAGAGATTCATGTTCGTCTTTATTGGTCTTGTTTTATGTTTTTACTGTAAATTTAATATGTTATAATATTCTTAACGAATGGTGCCTAAGAATGAGAAAATTTTTGTAGGCGTTGAAGGGAGTGGCGAGGGAAAAGGTCCAAATCGCCACAAAATTTGGTGGCAAAAGGGTGCACGGGCGTGTAGAAATTTGTGGTGATCCTGAATACGCAAGAAAATGCTGTGAGGGTAGTTTGAAGCGTTTAGATGTTGATTATATCGATCTCTACTACGTTCATCGGATTGACCCCAAGATTCCTATTGAAATCACGGTTAGCACTTTAAACATTTCTATGGATTTTCTGGCAAAAGTTTAATAATTAATTGACTGAAATTTTGAAACTTGTGCGTGATAGATCGGAGCTCTGAAGAAACTAGTTGAAGAGGGAAAAATAAAGTACATAGGGCTATCCGAAGCCTCGCCAGAGACCATAAGGAGGGCTCATGCTGTTCATCCCATAACAGCAGTTCAGCTTGAATGGTCCTTGTGGACTAGAGATGCCGAGGATGAAGTTATTCCGACCTGCCGGTGAGTTGTGTCCGAATTAAGGATTTGTTGATCTTTATAATTAAATTAATGTTTTCTTCATTCTTGTTGAATCGAGAAACATATCGTATATCGAAAATCTAATTTTATAATGCGCGTATGGTATATATTGTATATTGTTGTATGGCTCTTGGTAATTTGATCAATCATGAATTAATGTTAGTGTTTGTTATTTGAATAGGGAACTTGGGATTGGAATAGTCCCGTATAGTCCTCTGGGCATGGGGTTCTTCGCTTCTGGTGGCAATATCTTGGAGAAATTAGAAAGCAATGACTTTCGAAAGGTATATATGTGCTAATTGTGGTGGCTCCTATATAATGTACTACTAATAGTATGTCTCAAGCATCCATAATAGACTTTTAATGTAACCCCTTCTAATTGCACCATCTATAATCCATAATAGGTATACCTTTTTTCATTCCCGATCAATTTCGACTTTCTTTTGTTTCATGATTATCACCATACACTATTTACCTAGGCTTTGTCACTATTTATGGTATAATAACACATTTATTTTCAAAAAGTACCGCTGATTGATGTCATCAACCACGTAAAAAGAAGTTTCATTTTATGGTAAATATATGAAAAATCGCATTTTTTGTCTCTCTTCTATATCATCGTTATATCTTTATATGCAACGATGTATTTCATGTGGTGGTACTTTCAGTCCCTATAACCACGACTACTTCTTGAAAATTCCATTGGTAGGTGAATATTATTCACACATTTATGTGTGTTTTTTTTCAATAAATATAACTATTTCAGTGCTGAAGACATTTCCATTTTTGTATATACAATTGTAGACGGCCGCGCCAAAGTTCCACAGCGAGAATATCAAGCACAACAACAAGTTGTATGAGCGGGTTGCAGCCCTGGCTTCAAGAAAGGGTTGCACCACTTCCCAACTAGCCCTAGCCTGGGTTCATCATCAAGGAGACGACGTTTGTTCTATCCCCGGCACCACCAAGATCAAGAATTTGAACAGCAACATCAAGGCGTTATCCGTGAAGTTGACGCCGGAGGACATGGCTGAGCTTGGATCTATTACCTCCCCTGATGCCGTTAAAGGAGACCGCTATTTGTCGGACTTAATGTCGTTTACTTGGAAGTTTGCAAACACTCCACCTCTCGCATCTTGGAAAGCTTCAAAGTAGGAAGGGTCTGACTTAACATAAAAAATCGATAGAAAGAGGAAAGAACAGTTTCATCTTCTATGGAGGAATAATAATATTAATTAATTTTTTCATATGGTTTTTTCTTTTGGTAATAACCAATGTACTTTATTTTATGGAGCATATAGTATTGAACGGGCTTTTTAATTAGCCCTAGCTTTTGTTACTTTCAACTAGTTTGTAAAATTTGTTTTACTAAATAAAGGGTAATTTCCTGCTGAGAAGCAATATTCTGTAAGAAGTAATCTCTTTGTTATCGGCTAACATAGGGAACTTTTCTGAGGGCATTTTCATTTTCATTTTAGTGCATTCGTACATTTTTCATTCATGTTGGATAATAGAGACCTGAAATACTAACACGGGTAGTGGCGGAGTCAGAAAGTACATTTTGAAATTTTCGGAAGAGTCCAATAGTATGAACTTTTTTTGACAACTATACTAATAAGGGTGCATGAGGGGGGTGGAGGGGTTTGGGGACCACCCACCCTCCCCCTTGGCTCCGCCCCTAAATTCAGGGTGTAAAAACATTTCTCAAGATAAAACAAATTCTTCCTATGTTTAATAGATGGAGCACAAACAGCAAATAAAGAACGAACAGTTAAGTTTTATAATGTAAAAAAGTATATTTGAAATATAAAAAAGTATAGTTGAATAGTAAAAAATTGTATGAAAAATGATTATAATATATTAAATTTACTATAGAATTAAAAAACAACACCAAAACAAAAACGAAAAGAACATGCCTAAGTTTGAAAAAAGTAACTATGGAGGAGAGGAAGGAAACAAAATTTCCGAGAAAAACTTCTGAGGGCAAAACATGAATTTCACTCGTTTAATGGAGAAGAAGATTGAGTGGTTAGAAAATCCTGTGTCAAATAAAATTTTTCTAACCTTAAAAAAGAGATAAGTTTGGACTCAATCACTACTAAATGTTCTCCTTATTGTTAATAATGATAACACGTAAGATTTCATGCAGGAAAATTGTTATTGACTCAGTAGTTTAGACTTAGTAAAACTTACATAATCATAACTATTTTGATCTTAGTAAATATTTTAATCTTCTGAACTACTAATTATTTTTCAAACAATTCCCCACATATCTCCAAGAGTAAAAATTAAATTAAAAAGAGTAAATCATTTGTTGTTTTATGTTAATTAACTATAAAACGCATGTAAACCACTTGGTCAAGATTCTTCAAATAATACAAACATGCTTAATTTCTCCTAACTTCAAATTCCTTGAAGTTTCTTCAAATGAAGAGTTTTCAACCATTTTCAAAGCAAGAATTCAAATAGGCCAAATGTGAAATAGATCCTAATATAATGCATCAATTTAATTCTAAAGCATGGAATTTTAGAATTCTATCACTCAACGACTCATCAATAAAGGCAACTTTCAAGTTTTTGTGAATTTTCTTATTTTGCCTAACTCATCTTTTTTTGAGTCTTTAAGTTCAAATTTGGTCTTAGCATATTTCAAATAATATTCTAAGCACGTTAGAGCAATTTTCAAATTCCAAACATGTGAATGTCTAAGAGTCAATGCTTCTAACTATTTCTCATTAAGCTCAAAAAAGTACTAAAGAGGTTCATTAAAATATGCTTTCTATATTCAAAATAATTCAAGGATAACTTTCTCATTTAAACTCAAGATGGATATTCAAATCAAACTATGCATTCCACATAATATATCCATCATTTTGAAATTAAAACACATGATCATCATATTCAATTCAATTTGCACATAATCATCAAAACAGTTATAAAGCAATCAAAATAAGTTAGAGATGATATATATTACGTCAAATGAGCAATCATGGACTCATCACCATTGTTCAGTATATTTTTACAATTTTTGCATTTTTATCCTTATTGGCTTCAATCAACCATCCTTGCTACTTTCCAAGTATCTCTCCATAGAGATTTATTCCACAAGTAGCATCAAGGGCCTACAAGAAAATCAAGTAAAAAATTTTGGTACCCAACTCTTTTTGGATCCTCGGGGGTTAGCATGTTCCTTGAAATGTCACATTTTTATACCATTTTTCACATTTTTCCTATCAAAGTAGGTGGGTGTAACATGACCACAATAATCACGTACAATAGGTGCATCTAATAAAGAAAATGTCCTAATGATAGGCGTCTTTATGTTGTTTACTTATAGTGTTTTATTGTTCACTCTCAGGGGGTATTTGGAGTGTTTTTCTATGTTAAGCACATGTTTTAGGAAACAAGGCATAAAGAGAGAAGAGTTGCAAAAATAGCATAATAAAGGGTCTATTTGCCCAGACGAACGCACGTTAACTATGTGCGTGAACACTAAACAAATTTCAGAATATTGAACTTCGTTGCTGGGCTGAATTATTAACACTTAGGCCGAAGCACTGTGCTGGGCTAGAATGTTTTTTTTTTTTTTTTTTGTGTGTGTTTGGATTCACCCTCACCAAAGCCCAAGTGGAGCAATTAAGATGAAGCCCAACTTCCAAGCCGAGTTTATAATTGATTGGATTAAGTCCAATTCCAAATTGCTACAACTAATGCATGATTATTAGGGCTGCGTCCCTGTAGTGTTATGGCTGCCGACAATTATAATTCTTTTCCTTCTTGAAATTCAGTAGTTTACTTTTAGGAGAATTTTCTCCATAAATAGGAATCTCATATGTACAATCCTTTAGATCTTTCATACACCCTCGCAAGGGAGCCGAATTAATTCATTTTCTTTATGTTAAGTTTATTTCTTTTCCTTAGTTTAGTTTTATTGTTTTCTTTTCTTTTCTAGTTGAAGGCTAATCAAAGTTGTTCTTTTAATTGTGAGATATAAAAGTATTCCGAAGGTAGTATGTATGCATGAATTCCTAAATATTTACTGTGCATAAATCCTAATTCCTATATGCATATGACACTTTATTATAATTAAATGTATTATACCTTTTCAAAGGCATATGAGCAACATGATTATTTCTAACATGCAAATCATTGTAAATCCTAGAATCATTTATCAAAGAACTATGCACATTCTTTCTCTTTCGTGCATAAGTGTGCATATATGCGTTTTTCACATAACAATCCCTCTTTGGGGCACTACAAAATCATGAATCATCAATCTATTTGTGCATAAGAGGTAAAATCATGAAAGTGACAACAGAATTTACTATACTTAAGGGGAACATACATTTTCTTAGGCATATAAAATGAATCATCTATTTTAGCATTTTTGAAAAATCTATTTTCTTTTAGAAAAATCTTTCTTTCAAAATCATTGTACTTCAAAGCATTATTCATACTCTTCATCCTATTCTCATAAGAAGGATAGGAAATCTTCTTCTCATTGGAAGCATTTACAAAAGTAGTAGAAGTGGATGGCAAATCATAATTTTGGATATTTTCATAACCCAAGCCATGCTTATCACTTCCGACCTTTTTTCCTAATAACTTCTCTAAGTTATTTTTACTTTGAGTTGGCTTCTCTAAGCTAGCACTCAAGTCATCAATCTTCACCTTCATCAAATCATATTCTATTTTTAGGAGTCATATGCTTTGACCTTTTCAACCAAATTAGTTTTTCATTTTAAAACTCTAAGGCTTTGATCTCTATGGGTTTTAACTTGGGAATCTTTCATTTTAGGATAGGAATTTTTTTAGAGGAAATTTTTTTTTTTTGGGAAATTGTGTAGGAGATAGATAGAAAAAGTATAGTGATTGAATTATTTTTTGAATTTATGTGAGTGAAGTTTTTGAGGGAATTTTAAATTGAGTAGAAATTGAGGTTGTTTCTCTATATAAGATTTTAGAAGAAAAAATGATGATTTTCTTGAAATGGAAATGTACAAGAACATAGCCTAAATTCAACAATTTACAATTTTTGATTTGAAAATCTTTTTCTTCCAACAAAGAGGTCAATTCATGGACCTTGCATTTCAAATCTTCATTTTCACAATTCATAATGATATTTTCATCTTCCAAAGCACAAACATCAATTTTCAAAGATTGATTCTTCTTTTCAAGAATGACATTCCTTTTTATGGCATCTATACATTTATCATGCAAATTAATAACAAACTCAAAATGATCAAAATCTTCATCACTATCACTATCATACTTTTCACTACCACATACACATAAAGAAGATAGCAAATAATTAGTTACCTCTTGTAACTCATTTTTCACAAAGCATCTTCTTGTGGTTTCCTTATCTTCCTCACTTGAGGATTGAACACTTGTCTTTTCTTTCTTGATCACCTTCTTGATGGATTTCTTACCTTTAGCCATCTTTGTAAGTGAGGAAGAACAAAATACACACAAAATCAAGAAATCAACAAAGACTAAGAATCACAAGGTTGCAAAAATGATATTTAACTCAAAGGTTTTTAAACCTACAATTGAGCCTTCGCTCTAATACCAATTGAAATCAATTTAAAATCAATTTAAAACTAGTTTTCCAAGTGCAGTGTGTGATGAGTGATTTGTAAAATGAAAGAAAATAAACTAAGAGATAAGACACCAAATTTATATGCGCTCGTGAATCCTGTTCCACTCCCCAAATTCTACAACATGAAATTTCCTAATCCAATCTAGGAAACACTTAAAGTTGTGTCCAAACCCTTCAACTTGCTTAAGATCAAGTTCTTAATCTTAAAACTTTTTCCCCTTTGCCTAATCTAACTCTAGATTAGGATTTCCTTGCCTAAGACTAGTAATGGATCTTTTGCATAATCCTTCCTCAAGGACATATGTCTTATTCAAGACTCCCGTTTACTAACAATTATTACTTTTACTTAATAAACCTCTTGATCAATATTTTCCCCTTATTGCCTAACTTAACTCTAAACTTAGAACTTTACCCCTTTGCCTAATCTCAACCTCTTGAGATAGATCTTCTACAATTGCCTACACCAACCTCTTAGTTAAGACTTTTATAAATGTCTAAACTCAACCCATTGAGTTAGAAATTATCCTTCTCTTCTTGTTCCCACTTACTTCATGCCTAAATCTTAATCAAAAGTATAGAGCTTTTCTTATCAGACAAAATGCATATACTCAAACTCTTGAGTTAAAACTTCACTAGTTGAGAGAAAAGATGAAAACCTCCTTAAGGTAAATTTACAAAGATGCACTCTCTAATTGGGCTCAAAGGCCTCTTTCTTGAAGTCTACACTAAATCCTACACAAATTTGAAATAAATTTGATCTCAAGTATTTCTCAACGGTAGGAGGATGTTGGCTGACGTCATGGGGGTTTTTGATGAGCCTTTGATGTGTTGGAAGAATTTATATACGTGTTTAAGGCTCCCTCCAACGGCTACAATCTTTTTGAAGATTCCTATAACTGTGCCACTGAACATGAAATTTGCACAGGGTTTTTGCATTAGACTTAG